>APFE031703484.1:86858-112019 GCA_000404065.3 Pinus taeda | reverse complement strand
TAGTCTTCTTTGAGCTAGCTTTCGTCCATCATTGATAAAGCTTCTTCTGTGAGCCATAGAAGTTGGCTTGAGCCCTAGCGGACTTGTGCCATCTGATCAAGTGACAGCTGCGACAAGAGCTAGTACTTGTGCATATAGCACCGTCGCTTCCAAGTTTGTACGAACAACCGGGTTGATAAAATGAGAGACAGGAAGCCTCAGGAGTTGTAGAATTATTGCTACAACACTGGAGCTCACCATATATCTCCTTCTATCTTGAGAGTTTGAGGAGTGGTAATTCTTGACACTGCTTTACAAGATATGGTCGGATTCATTTCTTCTTTCTCTGGGGTTGTGTCCTACCGTATATCCTCTTCCTTTGATGTTTCTTGATCCTTTTCTTCATCCTCTTCATACTCTATGTAAAATAATTTCTTCTCAGCACGCTTATGACCTTTAGTGCATTTGCTATCACAATTGTAACAAAGCCCTTTTTCTCTTTTTTCTTCCAATTGTTGTGGTGTTGTTATCACAAAATCAAGTACTGAAGGGCTGCTGATCAGATAGACTCTGTGTAACTGTTTCAGACCAATCTTTAGACTAAGGATTAGCCTCCCTAGCCTGAGAGGGCTCTCTCAAGAAAGTTATTAATTTTGTTTGTTGATAAGAGGGCGAACTCTAGTAAAGTAATTTAATAGACAGGTTGGCTGGACAGACATTTCAAAGACTTCCATTGGGCTTATGGAGTTGATCATATTCAGTAAAATATAACACTACTCATGCATAGAAGTCAGGGCATGTAATGTTTAAATACTCAAAACATCATCTCATAGAAACCTCAGATTACAAATACACACAGGAAGTCAGAGAAGCATAAGTGAATTCTGAGTGATTGTGTATTCATACAACTGTAAAAACATTAAAGACAAAACCACATATCTTGAGCATTTGAAACACTGTAAGAATCCTGAGAAGATAAGCAGCAAATTATATTACCAAACTGAGATTTTACATAAGCCAAGGCAATACTCTGTTTCTCAAAATATCCAACCCTCATTACATCAGAGTCTTCACTATATATAGAAAAACAATCTTAACTACTTTGAGTCTCCTCCTCCAACATGAGGGGAGCTCGATGGCTGTCATTAACTACCCCTATCTATTTTTAACAGACTCATTAAATACACTAAGTGTTAAGCTGTAATTACAAAGAGTCCTAATCAAACTAAAACTCTAACTTCATTCTCCTCGTAACATGATTCTTTTCTTGATCTTTGACAGCTGTCTGCTTTTGGTTAGGCTGAGATGACTGAGCTACAGGTGCAAAGAATAGGCTGACTTTGGATACCTAAAGGCGCTGATGGATCATTTATCACTAGGATCAAAACCCCTGTTTTTCCGGTCTCTGTCTCCTACCATCCTTCAAAAAATAAGCAACATGACCCAGTTCTTTAATACCCCAAAATTTATGAGCGTCACCATATTTCAGATGCGTTGGAAGCTTCACTGATAGCCATGTGTATAAACCAAAACAATACTCCTCGTATGCCATTTTTGCTAAACCCTAATTGGTCATAAAGTACCTTTACAAAAGTTTAACTTGAGACAAAAAATTTTACCTTTACAAAAAGGCACACTTGTCATCCTCTGAATAGCTAGGATAGCCTTAAGTGATATCCCATATGTTTCTTAGGCGTTTCCTTCAAAAATCTGCTGACCTCACCATTAAACTGCTCATTTTCCTCATAAATCAGCACCTACAGCAGTTTCGTAGCGCGCTACGAAACTGCTGTTTTTGCTAAAACAGAGTGTATTTGCCTTGAAGCGTCTTTTGCTTGAACTCATGACTTCTTCAGACCTCTTCTACAAGTGTTAGGGGCCTAGATGACTTCAAAATGATGGAGCTTAAACAAAATTGATCAAAACTTAGAAAGGCACCTTACTCAGAATCAGCGATTTCATTTAGCAGCTAATTTATTTAGCTGTGTTTTCAATTTTGCAACCTCCTTTTCCATGGCTGCGATTTCAGCTACGGCCCTCTCCATCTCAGTCATTTCTCTTTCAGTTTCCTCCCACTGGTCCTTTGTAGATGTAGTATTTCCTTCTTGAGAAATGATGATTTTTTTATTTGAACCTTTTTTCTTGATTTCTTTTGCTTCCTCTGTTTTGGATTGTTTCTCAATTTCTCTTGCTTGCTTTCTCGTAAAAGGCTTTTTCTTTATTTTCTCTGCCTCCTCTGTTTTGGGCAGTTGTTCAACTTCCTCTGTTCTGGGCATTTTTATAGCTACCTCTTCTTCATGTACTTTCTCAGCCTCTTTAATTTGTTTCCTTGTAACTGGCTTTCGTGGTTTGAACACAAACTCTTCACTAGGTTCATCAAACCTTAACCTCTTCGAAGCCTTTGATTTTTTAGTGCTCTCTGGTGATGATTGAGTTAAGTCAATGTGCATTGGCTCAATATGTACTGGTTGAAACTGTTCAAACTCAATAGCCTCAAGAAAATCACTCAAACTAGCCTTTGATATTGGACTTTCCTCAAAAGCTACTGATTTACCCTTCTCCTTGCTTAATTGACTTCTGGTCTTTACTCTTGATACCTTTTCAGCCCCAATTGATCCAGGTGCATCCTTCTTATGCTTGATCTTCTCTTTTGATGATGGTTGAGGTGGCTCTTTGATAACCAATGGCTTCACTGATTTCTTCAATTTGGTCTTGGTCTTCTTCTTATCTTTTACCTCCTTTCTAAGCTTAGCAAGAGTTGGTTCCTCAATTGACTCTTCTCTTTCCCTAACAGGCAATGGGGTGAGGCCTATCTTACTCTGAAAGCCAGCCATAAAAATAAAGGAATTCCAATCCCTACCAATTTTCTACAGACCATCCAACACTAACAGTTTCACTAAACCATGATGAAACAGTGATGTCTCACAGTTATCCTTATTCAATTGAATTTTATCACGCATCTTGCTGAGGCTACGAAACAAGTAGAATGGGATATCTATAGAGGCTTTTCCTGTAAAATGCAGCAACATCTTAAAATGATAGGAGTAAACTTTATTATATCTCCCTTCACATGTTAAATACTTTTGAATACATGTAAGGAGAAGTGCATAGTGTTCCTTCACATAATTTCTTGGCACAGCCTTTGTAAGGTCTTCATTCACATAAGGCTCCTTCAAGAATTCCTTGCAGGGGTTCATATCAAATTTGAAGTTTTTAAACCACTCCTGCCCTCCTCTCGGAATTTCAGTCACATTAGCAATAGCCTCTGGAGATACTGGGAATTCTAACATAGACACTTTAGAATTTAAACCTGTAAAATTCAAGGCAAATGCTTTTGTTACCTCAGCATGCCCACCCTACAGCTTCTCACAAAATCTCCAGCAACCAGCATCCTTAAAATCTTTTCTTACACCTTCATCTCTTAATGCAAGATCCAATCCCTAAGGTTCTGTTCTTTGGCATCTTCCAGACCGATGCCCCTTTTTCTCCATTTCGCTTTGAAATCTTTCGCACAGAGAAACACCACCAGCTTCAACTCAAATGGAAAATTCAAATTTTGGAACGCGGGCTCGCTTGCAATCAGGTTCTTTTAAAGAAGAAACTCGGGCTCCTTTGCAATTTAACAGTCTTATCATACAAATGAGTCAGTTCATGCATCATTAACAAACATCATAACACTACCATGCATTACAAAACCGTTTGAATGATTTTTATGTGCGTGGCTATGAACCTATTGGTGGAATGATGGCTCATAATCGCTTGGAAAGGATGCCAACTAACAATAAACGGACGGACACAATGAATCATCCCCCCAGACATGACATTTCAAGAATCTGTGCTGCAAAATCCCCGAATCCGCGATTTCATAGCGCAGATAGTTATAAACTAACAAAATGCGCTACGAAATGGCTGGTTACTGACACGCTGTGAAAAAGCTAAAACATCATTGCGCTGCAAAATCAGCCAATAAAACTGCGCTGCGGAAATGCGAAAAGGACCAATGATGTAAACAAGATAAGACATGCCTTATACAATCATGATGGAGGATGACTAACGGTATTTGGAAATGATTCACATCAATATCTTTCTAAAACATGATCCCTAAGTAACAAACATAGGACAACAACCATTTGACACCCATTTTTGACAATGAAATTTTTTGGACAACATTATGTACATGTGACTGCAGTTCTAGGTGATAACAGGTTCAAATCCCAAGGACTAACTACCATGGAACAAAAGTATGATCCCCAACATATACGCGCTTTTTCAACGTATAACCCGTGTGTATACACGTCTTTGTTTAGATGAACCTGCGTATATGTCTTTTTCTTCTCTCTGAGTGCCTGAACTGAGATCTGTTACCAAAGGGAGTTGCCATCAAGGACAACACCTGTGCCATAGCTCCAAACCTGTGCCATAATGCCAACAAAAGGAACCCATCAAAGACTTCAACTAACACTTTAATAAATTGTTGAATAAAATTCCTGCGACATCCAAGCCTAGTGAGGAAGTCTGAAATGAATGGTATATTTCTGCCTTGCCTTCAAACATAGCCATCTTCGTTGATAGGGATGTTAAACCAACATTACCAGAAAATATGAAGGAAGCAATCGCTATTGAAAAACGTATCCTTGCTTTGGAAAAGAAAAATGCTCTAGAACAAAGGAAATCCAAAAAATTTACCTTTATAGATGATTCAAATAAGAAAGCAATCAAGGATCCATGACATGGAAGGTTTACAAAAAGTTCTTAAAACTATGTCTAATGAAATGGTTGAAATAAAAAAGTAGGTAGCTGAAACTTCTACGAAAAGACCATTTAGGAACTTTAAAAGAGATCAGCCAACTGATCCTAAACCACCTAATGCTATATCTAAAGTAGAATATGATCTGGATGGTGATGAATATGAAGATACTATTTTATCAGCTGAAGAAATGGAAGAAGATGAAACAATTGGATGTCATGGAATGTGGGACTTTATCTTACCCAGCTTTGATAATGAAAGTGAACAAGAAGCTCTCCCAGTAAATACCAGAAGCAAAAGTATAGTAGAGCCTAGTAAAGAAAATTCAAAGAATAAAAAATCAAGTCTTGTTACTAAAGACAAATCTCCCACAAAGAAAACTACAGTTATGTCTCCCCACAATCAACCATCATCCTCCAATCCTCCCCCATCATCTAAAACGATAGTAGTTTTAGATTCCATTGATTATAAAATTGTGGAAGAGATGAAGAAGACTCGAGAAAATATTTCTTTACATGAACTTAGCAAGCTCAAACATCAAGAAAAGTTTTTGCTTAAAGAATTAAATGCAGTACCTTCTTCTCCTCTTCCAACTAGTGTATTATCCAAGGCTGCCAGAGGATCAGGTAAGCCACCATCTGATAAGGTAGATGCTACTGATGCTGTTTCAATTGGGGATAGGTCAAATTCTCATACTCCTCCTTTTCTCTTGACTTATGAGATCTATAATAGAAATTTGCATAACTACTTGAGAGATTCAAGGGCTTCATCAAATATAATGCCAGCATCAATTTGCTCTAAGTTAAATATTGAGCCCCAGAAGTCTGCAGTCCATATTGTTCAGTTAGATTGAACTAAGGTACAAGTTTTAGGAGAGATAAATTCAGTTACTATTAGATTATCAACTGATCCCAGGGTTGTCCAAAGAATTGATATATTAATTGTTGACATCCCTGAGTTTTATGGTTTGATCCTTGGTACAGATTCGTCCGAAAAACTTCACGGTTATATTTCAACTGATTGGTCTCACATGTGGCTTCCCTATAATGGGGAAACCAAATCAAATTAGAATAGATTGAAAAAAACATTTGACTCATACAGTAACTGAGTTTGAAGAAGAAAATCAACCTGTAGCCTTCAATAATAACATTCTTGGAAACTATTCAGCTTAATCATTTTTTGGGAATTTTAATGCTCAACAATATCCTTTTCCTGTTCATAGTGTCATGTCACAAACCGAAAATTTTTCCCATATTGATACCTCAAAGTGTGTTAGTGTTGCAGATGAAATCGTAAATAAGTCTGTAAATAAGCCTTTATTTTTGTCTTTGTATTTTGATGGATCAAAATCTAATGACAGTGAAGGAGCAGGATGTATTTTAGTTAGTCCAGAAGGAGAAAAAACAATGTTATCATGTAGATTAGAATTTGAGTGTACCAATAACATTGCAGAATATGAGGCATTGATTCAAGGCATCTATAAAGCAATAAGCATGAATATCCATTATCTGAAAGTATTTGGTGATTATGAAATTGTCATTAAACAAGTGAGAAATACTATCCATTGTTTCTCGAGGCATATCAAACATTATCAATCACTTGTTCAAGATCTCATAACTCATTTTCTGGAATTTGACTTTTCTCCTATTCCTAGATCATAGAATGCAACAACTGATATTTTGGCTAATGTTGCTTTTAAACTCCTTCCATCCAAGGATTATAGTCCAAATAGGTTTTGTATTGAATTAATTTTTCGGCCATCTGTCCTAGATAATGTCACCAATTGGCGTTTGTTTAATCATGATGAGGATATCTTAAATTTCTTGACTTCTGAAGGATCTTATGATAATCAGATTATCGATGAAAATGATCATGATATTCAATAAAGCAAAGACTCAATGAAAATCCTATTCCTAAATCTGTGGTCAAGCTAGAAGATCTTTATGATATTAAAGATAGATTCAAAAAGGTCACTAATGCAAAACTTCAAATTTCTACTTTAAGGTTTGAATTAGTAAATCTCAGCACTTAGGCCAAACCACAAAATTTCAATCTAGGACTTGGACTTTCATTAGATGAAAGAATTGCTTTAATTAGATTATTAAAGAAATACAAAAATGTTTTCACTTGGAATTGCGAAGATCTGAAAACTTATGATACCTCTATCATTCAACACAAAATTCCAATGATTTCTGATGAGAAACCTGTACAACAAAAGCTAAGGAAAATTCACCCAAATCTTGAAAGTCAAATCAAAGCAGAGTTGAATAATCTCCTTAAATCTAAAATAATCTTTCCTGTCAGACATTCTAAATGGGTCTCAAACTTAGTACTTGTAAGGAAAAACAATGGTGATATTAGGATTTGCATAGATTTTAGAAATTTCAACAAAGCATGTCAGAAAGATAATTTCCCATTAACAACAATGGAGCAGATACTTCAATTTGTAGCTGGCTTAGAGTTAATGTATTTTCTTGATGGTTTTTCATGGTACAATAAGATATTGGTACACCCAGATGATAGATTAAAGACTACATTCAGAACTAAATGGGGAACCTATGCTTATCAGAAAATGCCTTTTGGTTTGATAAATGTTGGAGCTACTTTCCAACGAGCCATGGATATAGCCTTCAAGAGTTTGATCAATAGGACAGTCGTTGTTTACTTAGATGACATAACTGTCTATTCTAAGAAAAAGAGCAATCATCTGCATGATTTAAAATAGATCTTTGAACGTTGCAAAAAATATTGGATTTCTTTAAATCCCAAGAAATCATTCTTTTCTCTTAATGAAGGTAAACTATTAGGATTTATTGTATCCAACGATGGCATATATATTTATCCTGACAGGATAAAAGAGATTTCTGATGTCCCTTTACCGCATAAAAAGAAATATATGCAATCATTTTTGGGACAGATAAATTTTGTGAAGAGATTTCTTCCTGATTTTTCTCATATAGTTTTTCCCTTGCAATCCATGATTAAGAAAAATTCAGTCTTAAAATGGGGACGTAATGAAAAAGAGGCCTTTGACTCGATCAAACAAGCAATCATTAATTCTCCTGTATTGGATACTACAAATTTTTTTAGTTATTTTATTTTGTATACTTTAGCCAATGAAACATCTTATGCTACTATTTTAACAGAGATCAATGACTAGCAAGTAGAAGCACCCATATCTTTCTTTAGTTATAATTTGCAAGGTGCTGAGCTCAACTATCCTGAAGTTGAAAAACAAGATTTTGATGTACTTAATTCTATCAAACACTTTAGACCATTCCTCCTAAAAATACACACTAAAGTAATTGTCCCATTTTCTGTAGTGAGGCAATTTCTAGTTAAAAGAGAAGTAGGAGAGAAGAGAGCTAACTAGATAAAAACTTTACAAGAGTATGATATTGATATTAAACCAGTGAAAAATGTTAGAGGGCAAGGTTTTTGCAGGTTATTGGCAGGAGCTTCCAATATTCCAAACCATGATGATTAAGATAATACTGCACAAGTAAATGAGATAAGTATTATAAATTTTGAATCTCAATATGTTGATCTAATCTTTTACTTAAAAAATGGATATTCTCCCCTTGAATTCAGTTAAAAAAACAAATGTGCCTTAATATTTAAAGCCAAACACTTTGAAATCATTGATAATGTGTTATTCAGGAGAAACTATGATTCAATTTTATTAAGATGCCTAGAAAAACTGAAGCACAAATAGTTTTGCAGGAATTGCATGATGGCCTAGCAGGTTGACATTTTGGAGGAGACACTACAGCTCACAAAATACTACATGTTGGATATTATTGTCCGACTTTGTTTAAATATTCCCATGACTACGTAAGAAAATGTAAGATATGCCAAACTGCTAGCGGAAGACAAAGGAAACCAGCCTTTCCTTTACAACCAGTAAACATTAAGTAACCATTTGAACAGTGGGGGCTTGATATTATAGGAGAGATTGTTCCACATTCTTCAAAGAAACACATAGACATCCTCACAGCCATGGACTACTTCACAAAGTGGGTAGAAGCAATTCCAATAAAGGTAGCCAATTTTGATGCAAGTTTTTAATTTATTGATCAGTTCACCATTACAAGGTTTGGTTTACCTAACGTGCTTATTTTTTATAACGAATCTTATTTTTCTAGGAATAGTATAGTTCAATTTGCTCTTAAGAGAGGTTTTAGGTTAAAATACTCTACAATTTACTATCCTCAAGGAAATGGCTTAGCAGAGTCAACTAACAAGAATCTAATCAATATTATTAAAAGAACTGTTGATCAAAACCAAAAGAATTGGCTTAAATCTTTAATATTTGCATTATTGGTAGATCACATAACTCAAAAGGCCTCAATAGGTACTTTTCCTTTTGACTTGGTGTATGGGAACGAAGTTGTAATACCACCAAATTTAGCACTCCCATCTCTAGCCCTAGTAAAATTCATTGAAGAAATTCCTTCCTCCTCTATTTAATTGAGGTTTGATCAAATCCTTAAATTGGATGAGGAAAGAGAAAAGGCCAAAATTACTCATGCTAAACATAAACAAGTCATTAAATCTTCTTTTGATGCAAGTTCTGCCAGCTCAAAAACATTACAGATTGGTGATCTCTTTTTGAAATGGAAAAATCATATGAAGACAAAGGTAAACATACCAAATTTCAGAAGATGTGGCTTGGACCATTTCATATTGTTGAAAAGATAGGCTCATCAATGTTTCTATTGTAAGACTTATCAGGAAAGAGAGATTCTCTTCCTGTGAATGGGCTTATCTTAAAGAAATTATTTCCTAAGGAGGTAACCCCTTCTTACCTGTACAAATTCTTTATAAATCTAGTTTCTTTTAGAAAATAATGTTGTAAATAGTCTACCATTGGCTTTTCACTATTGAAAATCTCTTTGAAAGAATATTGTGAATACTTGCTTTCAAAAATTAGTAACTTTCAAGGAAATAATTACAGTGTTGGAAATTAGATAAACATGAAGCTCTGAGATCCTCTTCAAATTTGTGAAATCTTCCAAACCTTGAAAATACAATAAATCATTTTGAGTTTTATCAATTGGAAAGGTTATTTATAAAAAGGTAAAGACTTTCTCCAGCTAAGCATCCATAACTATAGAATTTTCATCCATAAACTCTTAAGGAGTAAGTCATTCACTTCATCCCCTAAGTTTATGACTTTTTTCAGAGTGTAATTCTAAAATATATCTGATTTAAAAGATAAGAGCTCTCATGACGAGCCTCCTTATCATGATCATAGGGAACTAATTAAACTAACATTACCAATACCGCATAACAAAACATGGTAATGGCTTATAATCATAAGACATGGGGTTTGATTACGAGCCAGCTTGTTCAGTTCAATTACAGCCAGTGAATTGCATTGTCATCTTCTGGCTCCCAAACCAGGGCAATGGCTTTTATCCATAAAACAAAAAAAAAAAAGTAAAAAAATGAAAACACATGTAGATGTATTTTTCTGGATTTATCTTTCAAAAGTTATACTCTTATATGGATGGGACAATGAATGATTCATGGTTAAAAGGTAAGCCTGTCGAGACTATAGATGTTTGCTGGCAGCAGAGGCACTACCTGTGACAAAAGAGTAAATTTAAAAGCTAAGTTGGAAGAACCCTCTACTTTATCTTTTACAACCAAGCAAAGCTTGAAGAAACCAGTTTTTTTTTTTTATCATAAGGGTTTGTAAAAGAAATTGCAAAATTTATATTTTGTTTATTCAGAGTAAATTTTTTTATCTAACCAATTCTTAGATATTTTTCTTTTCCTCAATTGATTCTACTTAAGAAAGTTTTAGAAATTTCATTATTTTCCAGAGATAACTGGTTCTCCCAGTGAATCACTAATTGTTGTGCTATACAACAACCCCCCATTTCAATTTTTACTTTTAGCCTTAAAATGCTAAATAAGAAATGAGTCCCCTTTAGAATATAAAAAGCAATAAAACTTTTGAATAAAAAAGATTTTCCATATTGGTCGTATAAAAGTGGCTTTATGAGTATTTAGGATTGCTCATCACAAATTGCAATTTTTTAGAACCCATGAACATCTAGTTGGAAAGTTGCGATGCAATCAAAGTCATAACAAAACCCTCATCGTGAAGTTTTAATCAAAATAAGCCATTTATAAAATTACGTTGTGATATAAATATCACGTCTTGCACATCATTTATCGCAAGGAATAAATTATAGTGTTTCGCTAAAACCTTGCGATGCGATAAGACTATCGTAATTGCAATAATGCAGAGAAAACTTTTGAGCATGGTGTTTATAACTCCTGATTTGTGATATGTGATGGTTCCACAAATATTAAAATAATACAATCGCAAATGGAAGAGTCACAACACCTGTTCTAAAAAAGGACCATTACGAAACCTGCGATGCAACATATATTACTTCAACATTAAAGTTTCATGTTATGAAGTTACGGTAAAAGCATTAAGGGGCAGTTATGGTTAAGTCCTTTAATGATTTCATCCATGGTGGCTATGTACAAAATAAGATCTTTTCCATCTAATTCCCATAACTGATTATAGTCTATAATTTGTGTATTATCTCCTCTCAAGTTTTTCGCCTATTAAGCTCCTCTTCCTCATTTTGCAGTGTTAATCCAGAATCACATAGTTGGTCAAGATGTCTAAGAAATCTCGAAAGACAAAGGCCCCCATTACAGTGGAAGAAGGACAAGGAAAAGTGGTGTTAATTTAAGATACTACCTGTCAAGGCCTTGGTAAGATCTTGTGGGAAGGCATATATGCTTTACTTGAAGCAGAAAATCCAAAGGAGATAGAAGAAGAAGCAACTACTAATGGAACTAACGAAACAAAAAACACGCTCAGTGATATGGCCAGCACCTTCCTCCATAGAATAGCAACCCGTGCAAAATTTTTACTGTATAATGGTTTAGTGAGATGGCTAATCAAAAGTGTTAATATAATAGACAGAGCTTTCTTAACAGCCAATGGAAGCATGTTTGGGACATTCAAACATGAAGATGTCAAGAGAATGTATCACTTGTCAGATCCCTAGTGACACTACAACAAATTATTCCTGGAAGCTTTTGCTAAGGAGAATCAGATAGAGTCAGACCTTATCAAATAGTGGAGACATTTTCCTAACAAGCATAAACATGAATCTTTTGGTATGTACTCTGTGGACTCCTTAGCATCTCTGTATTGTTATGCTACTGCTATGGTATGTAGGCTCTTTAGAAGCCCCGATTCTGCTAGATTTTCTACAGAAATGGTTCCAATGATAGAAGCAATTATCAACTCCTTTGTTATGGATTGGTCAACTATTCTGTTAGATAAAATGACCAGTCAAATACTAGATTATAGAAAGAACAGATTTGTCACCACTGGAGTTGTGCCCCCATTCTATATGAGTGCTTACATAATGTCCACAATCTGTTTTAATTCCAACTTTCCAATCCTAGGTTGGAAATGGACCATTCAGGATCCAACTCCCACTCATATTTATCATAAGTACTTATGGAGGTTTGAATACAAGAATCATTTATGCAGGATTTGCAATGGTTTCATTTTACCTGTCCATCAAGCCATCTTTAATAAACCTACTCCTCAGCTGTCTAACGAGGCTAGCATTGATTTAACCTCAATCGCCAGTTGGTTTGGGGAAGAGAAGTTCACCTATATTAGGGTTTTTGGTAGTATTACAGATCCTAATGTCCTTCCACTCTATATTCTAGATAAGCTATTAGTTAGGGAAGTAGCTTACCAGATAGTGGAAAAGGGATGTCTAGAAACCTTAAAGACTTTAAGGAACAAGCGTGGCCTCCATTTCCCCTCTACTGTGGCACTTACACATTGCATGAATTTAAACATGCCAAGAAAGAAGCAGAGAAAACAAAGGATCTAAGTCTAGCGGTTATTCCTAAAAGACAATATGATCCAAACAAGGTCACGTTCAATTTCACCACTCAAGTGAAAATTAGTAAATTCATACATGAGAATGATGAGTTTGATGACTTATTCACTTCAGCAGAGTTATTCTCACAAGTAAGCCATCTGGAAAGATTCAAATTGGGAGCCGAGAAGATGGACAAATTCATGGAATACAGGACATGGAGGTTACTGACAGTACCTCTAGATTTATTAAATACTACCCCTATTATTCAATAAATAGAGCACAACAGGGAGCAGACCATTGAAAATATTTCCGAAGAAGGTGAAAAAAGTGAAAAGACTAGTGAACCGCTTAGCATAGATGTTCATATTGACCCCATCTTGATTAAATAATGGGAGCAATTTGATCAACATATCAAAAGCCAAAGCGACCCCAAAAACATTATCACATCAGCATCACCCACAACACAACAACCCATCATTCTTGATAATGCAATTGAAGGAACACCCAGTAAATACATAGCTCAGAAAGAGATTGAAATAATCCCTGATAATCCTTCAGGAGAAATTACATTGAATATTGAGGAAATGCCACCCTTGGATGTATTTTACAGCCCAAAACACAGGGCTATAGTTAAGAAGTAGAGGAAAAAGAGAAAAATAGACTAGACATCATCCATAGCTCCTCAATCTAAATTTATGAATGCTATATGGAAGGACTCAGAGGTCAATCCTTCTAAGGATTTGAATAAGTTATCTTAATTTGTAGGGGCATACACAACTGCTACAATTGATAAGGCAACTGAAGTTAACCAATTGATCAAAGAAAAGGATCAAATATTTTTCAGCTTGAAGAACGAACAACAGTAGAACAACGAAAGACTAATCCGCTTGAGGAACAATTGGCAGAAGAAAAACAAAAGTACTAGCAGCTTGAAGTAAAATTAAACCTGGGGAAACAAAAGATTGACCAGCATGCCATCCAAAAACAACAACAATTGTCTCAAGAGCTCAAATAGCTTCAGTTGACACATCAACAAGAAATTAAGGCTAAAGAGTAGAAAATCACACAGCTACAACTCTATATAGAACAGTTCAGAGATTATGCCAAGGTTGAGGAATTTAAGAAGGAAACCATAGAGGAAAATAAATCCTTGTCTCAACAGCTGAATCTACTTTGCCATAAAATATCTCTTATCAACCCATTATGCATCATAACTACATCATTGATTGATCAAGTAGTTAATAACATATTAGAATTTGAGGATGCAGATGATAAGGTCACAAATTACCTCTCCTGGCAAAGCACAGAGGAAGGAAGAGCTTCTAAACTACCAAAAGCTCAAGAGTCACATAAAGAAATATTGTTTTCAGAATGGGAGACACAGTTGATAAAGGTAGAGAGGGCTACCTCTAGGGCGAAGGGTATAATGAATAATGTGATTAAGCTGGTAAATAATAATTTATATGGAGCCAATTTACTTTCTGATTGTTCCCCAAGAAATATTCCTAAGGCGAAAGTGTTAGAAAATCAATGGAAGCAAGATTTGGCCACCAAAAATGAACAACTCGACAGAGTACAAAGCCTTAATTGGGATGCATATTGGTCCTTTTTGGTCAAGCCGCACAGCCAACAGATGACCATCAAATGTCTAGCCGATGTTGTTGATCGCATCATGCCCGAGTTTTCAGATGCCACATACTCAAGACAACTACACTCTAGGATGAGTCATCCTCTAGAAAATTAAAACATGCTCTCAATTTGTCGGTTGCAAATATAGGAGAAGGAATAGATGTGATGAATCTCTTCAAAGGTGATTGCAATACTATTTTTGAAATTCAAAACCTAGATTTTAATGTAGGTAGTTCCAACAACTCTCAACGATTTGTGTGGACAATTTTTTTTTACTTTTATTGTATAAACGCTTTCATTTTATTTTAGAAAGGGTCCTCAATTTGTACAAAACTAGACTTGAGAAGTTTTCACTTTTGCACTTCTTAATTTATTTTTTATGGGCCATGGATCAAGGTTTCAGATTTTTGTGAAAGAGCTTCATCAAGGCCCTACATTTTTGTATCTCCTTGGAGTTTTTGGAATAGTAAGGTGGAACCAGAATGTTACTTGCATAACGAGACCCAAATGCATTTGGTATTTCTATCATTGTTCTTTTTGCCTTGTTCTTTATGTAATTAGCATTCCATTTGATTTGCTATTGTTGATATACTCACATGCTTCAAACAACTCTATATTATGTCACTTCTGAATGATTTAAAATTGTCATATTAAGATATATGTCAGCTATAAATATTAGTATGTTATGCCATATGTTTTCACAATTACTTTGTTTAATTTCTTAAACATTATTTATATGCATCTTTCTATTGATAAGTAAATAATATATATTATTATTTGTCTGCTACGAACCATCAAGAATCGCATTGTTATGAGATTACCCGGGTTATATAGATATATCTGTATTTTTAGAGTTATAGATTAAATCACCTATTATCTTTGTTATACATTTAAAACACTGATTCATCAAACCATACATTATTGGAAAACTGGTCCCATAATATCTAGACGAAGCCACCATACCAAACAGAGAAGGAGTTGTACTAAGGTCTGGAAAGGTGGTTATCCCCAATGTTGATGTTATGATTTTAGAGGCATCAACACTTTGAAATTATTAATTCCTCCCACAAGATATATTCCTTCCCTTTAATATTGAAGGTGGCTATCTTGGCTTTCATGCTCTCTAAGTAGTTATTCAATATGAAGAATTTATTCATTCCAAGCAACCATGCCTTTCAACCTTCTGGCTTCTTCATCTCTCTGTCAAATATAGGAGGCCTCACTTTCTTGAAATCCTTAGGTAAATACTCCCTCCTCCTATAAGGATGATGATGGTGATGACCATCCTAATGTCTTATGGATGACGAACTAGAATGATTCCCATACATACCAATCCACTTGTCAGGTATATCCAGTGATTTGCCACCTCTAATTGTGTCCCCCTCTATCCAACCTATATCTGGACCAAGATCTACTACCATAGGCTCTGTTATCACTCCAAATTTTCTTATAATTTGTCAGAAAAAGAAATGATAGAGGTAACCACAAACCAACTTTGGAGATCAGGATCTAGCCTTCCTAATCTCAAAGAGGGTTCTCTCCTTTTTATTTAACTTTGTTTAGTTATTTGATTTTAGGCTAGTTATGATTGTGCTTGGGTTTTTGATTTGAATTTGGGTGGTGGGATCACTTGCTTAGAGGAACATAGGGTTTCTTTTACCATTGGGCCATGGGGTCAAAATTCCAGATAAATAGGACTGGATCGAGTTCTAAAAAGAGTGTCTATAGGGCAAGATAGAGGAGTTGCTATAGATCTCAAAGGCTTTATGGTGAAATGGTTTCCAATCGGATCTAGGGAGAAATTAAGGGTTACTTAGACCAGATTATGAAGAGAAATGAAAGAGGTCAACTGGGATGGGAGAGAAATTAAGGGTTCTCAAATCCAGATATCAGAGGAGAACATATAAATGATTAATTGTACAAAAAGAGTGTACTTAAACAAATTATGAGTTATATTTCCAGTTAATTCATTCAAATTTAGAGAACATTTAAGTTTATGAAACACATAAGAAAGTAACAAAATCAGACAAAGAAGATACTTCATTGCAATAGCTCATCTCATGAATCCTGTAATCAATCTTTTTATTACTTGCTCCAGTCTGTTGACTTGAAAATTGGTACAATAACCCTTAGGTTTAAGATCAAAATTAATCTACAAATGTATAGCAATCCACACCCAATACTTTGAATTACGAAGTATTTATACAAAAAGAATTTAAAAAATATCCCAAACTATCTTGGGAACTAATCTAAGAGAAAGAAATATCTTCATGCAAGAAGATAGAGACAACTATTGAACTGTTGCTTGTTGTCCCTATTATTTAGGTTCTGTTGGCTTTGATCTTTTGATAATTTGCAATTTAATCTACTTTGTTGTTTGGCCTTCACGTTGGATGTTCTATTTACTCTAACCTTTCATTTGATACATTTTCATCTGATACACTTTGACCTGGCTGACCTATCAATATCCTTTTACTGTGCCCTTTTACTTCTACTATACATTTTACATTTTTACTATGTCTTTCTACAATAAATCATTTAGTTTTTCCCATGTCTCAACATCTGGTAATTGGATATTGAGCATCTTCCTGTAGATCTCATCTACCTCTATATACTTGGTAGAAGTAGGCTTATTGACAAAAAGGTGTTTTACCTCATGTTGGAGGTAAAACAAATTCTCAAAAGTTTGATACAATACTTTGCCAGTAGGTATACCCTTCATGGATGAAGTATTTATCTGATCTCTGGCCAATTCTCTGATCTTTTTATTATAGTCTTCCTGTGTCATTAACTTGTCATTGATAACCAAGGGATTTTGTAAACCCTTTTGTCTCAAAATTTCGATCTTCACCGTGAATCTGTCAACGGCCAATTACATATTTTGGCACTTATCCTCTAGGTTCAACATCAAATTCCTCTTGGTGAGGACCCTCTTCACTTCCAAAATTGTACATGTTCTATCAGGTATCTCTAATTCATGCAGCTCATACCTGTTCTTGGAGATGAGGAAGTGAATGATCCTTATAGCTTCCTCTGGCATGTCTCCAATTTATGCCTTGACTCTTTGGATGGCTTTTGTAGCCTGCTTTATTAGTTCATTTTTTTCAAAAATAACCTGGATGGATGGCCAAATATCATTGACAAAGCCAATGATATTGGCCCATAACTGATCCTTAGCCTAATCTAGAGTTTCTTTCAATGTCAGTTCCTTCTCCAGGCTTTCGATTCTTTCGGTCATCCTTGTAGACTTCTGTTGTTCTTCTTTGTGCATGATTTGGGCTAGTTTGTAGTCTCTTTCTAGGCTGGTCACTTTTTCCTTAAGCTTGTTCATCGCAGTGGTATGAATGGACATTCCTTCCATTTTTTTGACCAACCTGTTTGCTTCATCACCTGTAGAACTTGTTGATGTAGGCCCTATTGCTGATGTAGTTGGTGTAGATGTTGGCGGTGTTGTGGCCATTGGAGCTGTGGGAGATAAGGATGTTGCCAAAGTAGAAGGTACAATAGTGGTAATTGTTGGGATGACAGCTGCAGGGGCATGATCAAGACTAGATTTTTTCAACTGAATCAAGTTATCCAATTCTTTCTCCATATTCTTTAACTGATCATTCAGTTGCAGCACTATATCCATCATCTCCTCATGATTAGTTTGGCTCTCTAGGACCTCCTTCATTTGTGGGTGTTGTAAATGAGGCAGCTTAAGTTGTTTCTTGAGGGTTTATATATCCTCATTCTTCTTTTTGATCAATTTCTCAGTATTCTTAATGTCAGTAGGATCATGGCCCAACTCAATGACCAAGTCCTCCAATGACTTGATCCTGTTGTCTTTGGCCTGTGAAGAGGCCTTCTCCAATTTATATTGGAATGTTACATTGTCTAGTGAATCCTGCAACTTGTGTGCAGCCATGGCTTTTCCTGTAAGGGTGGAGTAAATCATTTCTCCATCTTTCTTGTGGAACTCTATCTGGACAATGGGATGAAAATCCCTGGCCAATACCTCAAAATCAGTCTTCTTATAATTAGTCGAGGTCTTTGGTTGTTGAATAGTGGATTGCAAAAATGATACCTGCATCTTTCTTGCTTTGATGTTAAAGGCTGACATCAACCTGCTCTGGTTGGCTGGTGTATGTTTAAAGTATTGGGAATATGTGTATGCCTTCAACTTATCATTCTTCATCTTTATTTCTTTGTACATTTCTTTTATGTCCTTTTCTTTTTCATCTAGCCTGATGAAGGAAGAAACCTCAACACTTTGTTATCTCTCAATCATTTGAGTTTTGGAAGTTGATGGTTGTTGTGTTTCACCTAATGCGGATGTTTCTTTGCTCCTCTGCCCCATTCTTTCAGTGTCAGTTATTTCCACTGATTCAATGTTCTTCTCTTGTTCAGACACATGATTCAACTTGTTCCTTTTTCTGAGCTCAAACAGCTCATCTGTAGTCTCCATGGTAGAACTGGATGTCTCTTCCCTGTTCCTCTTTGGATTCTTCTCCTCATTGGCTAGGGTCTATAATACAGGAGGATTACTCATTGGTTCCCCTCATTCTAGAACCTGTAGGAAAGAGCTTTGTTGAAATTTATTTTCTAGATTAATGAGTGTGTTCTCCACGTCCACAATTGTGCTATCCATATCAATGAATGTGTTTTCCAACCACTCAGATTGGTTGAAAAAAAGTTCAATGTCAGGTCTTGGGTGGTGGATGTAAGGTCCCAATTTGACCCCGAGTCTTAGCTTTTTTGTGACCCCATGAGGGTCATACTGCCACATGAAGATGTTGTTGAAATTCATCTATTGTAGTATCTCATCAGCCTCTCATCTAGCCTCTCTTTTATTGAAAATTAATGGGCCCAATTGATTTTTCATCTTAAACTAGGTCTTCTTCCTAGCAGAAAGGAAATGAACCTCATCAGAGTTTATGATTTGTATAAAATACTCAAGTGCAAATATCCTCATAAGGAGGTATTTGGGAAACTTTTAAGGGGCTAATTGGTAGCCATAAACCCTGATTTCAGTGTGGTTCTGGTATAGGTACTAGTCTCCCACCTTGTTGTTCTTAGCCAACTGTAGCACCCTATTGATTTCTTGGTTGATTCTGGGTTGAGTGTTACTAATCAGCATGTTCATGACTGGGTAGATGAATGAATCTATGAAGTCTTTGTATGTAAATGTTGTGGAGAATTTTTGGATCAAGGGCGTCTAGAAGACAATTGATCTCTCTTTTCCCTTGGTATCCAACTTCTGGATGCTTACAGGGAATTTATCTGCTTGGTAATATAAAAACATGTGAAACAACCCTAAAGAGTACTTGAAAACTCTTTCAGTGGGCAGTCTTGTGAATTGTTCATGCATCCTGCCTGCAATGAACTGAGCATAATTGTACATGATGACATGATGCTTGCCTGGGGTAAAAATGGAAAGGAAGGCTAGGATGACCTCATCCACATGCTCATTTGTGGTATATCCTAGCATACAAGAGAGCATGGTGATTATATGTCTGCTAGTTTCTGAAAAAATAGTGGCAGCATAGGGTGGGGTATCTGTAGGATTATGGCGGTCTTAAATGATGAAAGTTTGGAATATTTGTGTTATCTTAACCAGGTCCAGGGTTATATACAAGTCCAATAGGTCTCCAATGGATAGAGGGATCTAATTTTGGCTAGGTTGGACTTGAAGAATTTGGTTGATGGACTCTAGTGTAATGGTGAATAAGAGCTAGTGGTCTGGAGCAATAATAGCTCTTTGGCTAGGGATATAGTAGGCATGACAAAACTGTATGATATCAGGGAATCGGTGGACTTCTAGGAATAGATATTTGGGTAAATTGGATTCCCAAAGGTGGATGTCATCAGCATGGTTCATGAATCTGTCCTTACTCCAGCAGTGGAGCCTTAGAAGGTTGGCTAGAGTAGCAGTGTCTTTTATTCGGAAATCCCTGTCTGCTAGTGCCAAATAGTCGATTTGTAGGTAAGGGTTTGATACAAGTCTCATTTCCAAATAGGTCTAGGAATCCATTTTTACGGGGAAAGGTGTGAATTAGGCTTGTATAGGCTATAGTAGTGAAGCTTTGAAAACTCCGGTGCAGTGAGAGAGTAATTTTCAGTGTGCAAAAGAGGGGTTTGGGTATTCAAGTGGAAATACTCTTCAATTTAGGGGACAATCCATTAAATTCAATTAATTAATCTTTGAATTAATTGTATGCTTTCAAATTGAGAGGATCATTCTGGTTTTTTCTCAAAATACCTGGAAATTGGTGGTTCGGGCTACAAACTGGTTTTAATGGTAACTGTAGATGGTAGGGTGGCTTTAGTTGTGCACTGGATGCTTGAATTGGGTGTCTGGATCTTTTTCAGGAGGTAGCTGATAGTCATTTTCAATTTCAAATGCTCAAGGTAGCCCAGGAAGGCTTAGGCAGCATTCACAGTGCAAGTAAGCGAAAAGAGTCAAAATGGACTTCTTTGGCCTTTTAACCGACAATAGTTAGAATTTGGCACGAAATTCATAAATGAACAGTGGTTTGTTTTAGATTTTGGTAGGGAAGTGGTTTTTGGGGCCATTGCACCACTTTTGGTAGGCAGGTGGTATTTCTTTGAGAACATGTGATTTCACCTAGAGCTGCCATGTAGAAGAATAGGACCCGGGCAAAACCGCAAATATCGCGTGCTCTCATGCTAGTAAAGGTAAGAGAGGGAATTCACGCGATATGGATGTATGCCATTGGATATGGGGGTGGAAGATCGTATGGTTGTCGCATGGTCAAGATGCCCAGAGGGAATCGGGGTCAGGAGTTGTGGTGCGTGGGGAGTTATTTACAATTAATTGTAATTAATTAATAAACAAAGCAGGGATTAAATATAAGTGAGGGTTAATGGAGTAGGACCAAGGTTTATTGTGGCGGAGTTTGTTTAACTGCAACTGGGTTGGTGGGTTAAAAACTTTATGTCAGGGAAATATAAATCGATAAGTTAATTAAATAATGCCAGGGTGGGGGGGGGGAAGACCCAGGATAAGAGGTTTTTATGGGTTTTTAAGGTAGAATAGAGAAATAAATAAGGGGGAAGGTTATTTTTTACATGTGGAATGGGTTTTACATTAGGGAAAAGAGGTTTTGGGTAGGGGGATGACATTTGGAGGGTAATTTACTAGGGAAATGTGTTAAACCAAGGGGTAAGGGCCAAAATGAAGGGGAAAGGGCATCTTTATAAGAACTGAGTCGATAATGGGGAAATTAGTAAATAAGTATGTGGGGGTGAAATGAAATGAGGATAAGTTAATCAAGTAAGCTAGTGAACATCCTTTCACTCTCATAAATGCTCATGCACACTGAAACATAAGATTAAGCATGATAAATATTCTTATGATTTAACAACTTTGTACATTTGCGACCTTTCTTCTACCTATCCTTTACTTATCCTAACATTTTCTTCATTTTATTGGGTGCATTTAAGCTATCAAACCGTTTCTTTCCTTTTCTTTTGACAAACAAACTATCTAATTCTAACCTTATAACTTCCAATGGCTTAGATTAATCTTATGAGCACATTTTTATTTATCTACCTAACTACTGATCTGCCAAGGTTAAACAGTTTGATTAGATATTTATTTTCTATCTATAAACATGAAATTTAAAGCATGAATTAGTCATGATTAATCTATTTGACTATCATGGATTGTGGCATTTATGACAAACTACACACAACCATTATTTCACACATAGAATTAAAAGCAGTGGCACTTGAATTTGCACACTTTCATCATCTATTTTTGCTTGGGGTTCATATTTTTTACTTTTTTAATCTTTTCATTTTCCTTTTTGTCATTTGATTATTCTTTTAGGACATACCCTCTTTACATTTGTTAATTTTTAATATGGAAAACATTTTGCAGAAAGAAAAAGTATGTACAATATTACAATACTAACCATAGCCAATTCAAAATTATGAATCCTATTATTATAGGACCCTAAAAGTGGCTCTACATGGGGATGGCATTTCCTGGTGAAATGTCAAGAACTTTAAGATCAGTAGCCTCTGAAAGTGTGACTAATATTACCTTGTAAACTATTCTTCTGTGATTATTGTTTATTCATACTTATGATGGTGAACGTTTCAAAGATCGAGGCCTTCTCTCCAAGCTTCAACTTTAAAATATTATCATCCAATCCAATCTAAACTCTGCATTGTTATATAAAATGAGTAAAGTAAAGTGAACTACTGTTAATCTATGGAAAAATAATGCTTCAGCATTCTACCATTGACAGGTCCTCTTGGTAGATATGATCCATCTATCTCTCTCAAGAAAAAAACATTGTTATCTCTGTAACCATAAATGACATAAGGGCCTTGCCACAGAAAATAAAATTTTCCATGTTTTCCCTTTCTTATCTTCTCGAATCCCACGTAAGAACTTTATCACCTATGTAAAAATCACCAGATTTGGTATTTTTATCAAATATATTTTTGATTTTGTCCTAGATTACTTGTGATTTTACATATATTTGTTCTCTAGTCTGCTGCAAGTGTATGGTCTGATTTATCCTTCTCTGGATATCATTTGGTTCTACTTGCAACTCCTGGATGACCTTCATCATTGGCACTCCCAAAGAGGATGGAAAAACAACATCCATCCCATGTACTAACTGATAGGGGGATGTACTGTTATACGGGAATAGTGTCCACATGGATGTTGCTATTCCCACTAAGATGAGTGGCTATGTTAGAAACAAACAATCAAAGTCTACTATTGATTCCTTTTATGAAAATAGTTGACAGGAGAACCAAGAGGACCAACCTGAGTCTTGCGCTCGATTTCCTCTCCTTCTTGATAGAGTTTTTCCGTTTGCTCTTTGTCTTCTCAGCTTCAAAAGGACCTGTAGAATCAGAGCAACATACTACTATGCAAGAAACAAGGATCTAAGTTCATAAATAATGCAGGATCAGACGTGAATTAACCATATACAAGCATATTTAAACAAGTACACAAGAATATGGAAGGAAACAAGAATAGTTTTATTTAGATGAAAAGTAGCAAGAAGATTACAAACATGTGCTCTGACCCAGCATCATCCTCCAACTAAGAAGCCCTTCTTCACCTCAAGCAAGCTAAATCACCCAACACGTGAATGTACACTAGAATACCAACAACACTTCTCTATAAGTTACAAAATTCCAGCCTCTGGATCTCTGTGATGAGGGATCCATATATAGATGATTATAGAGAGGTGAGTCATCTTTTGGGATCTTGATTAGTGTCTTCTCTTTGATAGTTCCTACTTCCACTTGGAGAATGAAGATCTCTTACTCATCCTTGGTCGAAAATGGAGTGGCAAGTGTCATAGGGGAAGCTTCTAGAAGATTCCATGATCTTCCACCTCTTATTTTTGTCCCTGCCACTTGCCTATTCCCGACCATCGCACCCTACAGAGGAGAAAAATAGTATGCATTGCACCCTGTACATTGAGAAGGTGATATGCATCACACCCTCTACATTGAGCTTTCAGTATGATCTAGTTTTGACCATTTATGAGCAGTTTTCAGTGGAGAACTTTTGGGAGATGATGTAATCAGTTGACCTTGTTCCTTTAGGTAGTGAAGAAAAACCTTTAGGGACTTAAGAGCCCTCAGTTTCTAGACATTTATGATTGGGGTTGAAGTGCCCAAAAATTTCTATAACAGTTGCCTCCTAAAGAATGAGGTCGTTAATCTTTTTTGATGTTGGGTGAAATGCTTTACTATGAGGATCTGAAGTTTTTCTAAGTTGGGAGGCGACCTGTAATAAGATACAATACAATACATTATTTTACAACATTTTCTCATGATATAGCTGAGGCAGGCATTCCCATGCTCATCTTTATAAACTCATTTTCATGTACATAGGACAGACGATCATTTGTGTGACAGACTGATGATATGGGCACATCATCCTTTGATTTGGATGATCATCTGTTCAGCAATGATGTACATTGGTTGTCTTTATATTCCTGAATATATCGCAGCCCGGATGGATCAAACTAGATCCGGGGTCTTCAAAACTTGGCCAATCTTCACTCGGAGTACAAGTCGATCCACGTGAAAAAAAAATTGGAGTCGAACATGGAAAGACATCGCCTGATTACCCTCCAATGGTGTAATCTATTAACAGGCGTGAGAGGAATCACCAATAATGAAAATGACCCTCAAGGTACTACAATACAATTTGCGTGGTGTGAAAAATGACTTGGCGTCGAACACCACGCAAAATCTCTCAGTCGAAGGCCATTGATGCAAACCTGTCACCCAAAGTGAGAATCTTTTCATTAAGGCATGCAAGCTTCAAAGTACTGAAAGGGTTGTTCCTAAGTCAACTTCTTGGATAATGAGCTGATGTCGACAAGAAGCGACCCGTCGCAGGAGGGCCTTAATGAATCCCACAACAACGACATGGAATGAAGCAAATGATTTTGGAGGTGAAAATAAACTAACGATATGGGGTTCAGGGTGGCGGTCATGAAGGAATGAAGCATGAATGTATTGCAGTGGGTGAGACACAGGTGAATTGTCTGAATGACTTCTCTTGAACATATCGGCGACACTGACAATGGATTGGTAGCATTAACCCCATAGATGGATAGTGTGATGGACCAATGGTGAAGACGAGTGAACGGAACAACCCAACCTGGCATGGATGCAGAAAGAAAGTGTCATGTTCAAGAGTGACTTGCTACCAATAAAGTTTCTTCTTGTTTTCTTCCCAATTTTCCCCAGTCATTGCTGACCAGTACCTCTTTATTTTTGTCAAGCTTGAGGAGGATAACATATGCTTGTTCTATAATCCGCCCTTCGGGCGAACCTGTCGCTATATTTTAGTGAGTCTAGCGACAATGAAACTCGTTCTCCTCCTGTTGGACGATTTTGTCAACTATTTAGTTTTAACGGGTTTAACCGACA
>APFE031703484.1:26274-72211 GCA_000404065.3 Pinus taeda | reverse complement strand
AATGCTGTCAACAATTTGGCCAAGTCTTTTATTGTAACATTTGTATGCCTTGCTGTGTGGAGAGTAACCAAGAAGAATCCCTTCATCTGCTCTAGGTTCAAGTTTGCCAAGCTGCTCATTAGTATTCTTAATATAACATTTGCTCCCAAATATTTTGAAGTGCTTTACCGTAGGAGTCGTACCATTCCAGAGCTCATGAGGAGTTTGAGTGCTATTTACCCGGACATTTGTTTTATTGAGAATGACAACCGCAGCATGAGCAGCTTCACCCCAGAAGGTGGTGGGAGTTCCTGATTCATCAAGCATAGCCCGAGCCATTTGTTGGATTGTTCTGTTCATTCTTTCCACAACTCCATTTTGCTGAGGAGTTCTTGCTGTAGAGAATTCTCTTCTTATCCCATGTTCTTCACAGAAATCGAAGAATTCATTTGAAGTAAATTCCCCACCTCTGTCAGATCTGAGGCACTTAATTCTGTGACCTGATTGTTTTTCAGCCATGGCTTTGAAGGACTTGAATTTTTCGAATGCTTCATCTTTGTGCTTCATAAGTCCTAACTAGACAAACCTGGAGAAATCGTCAATGAACAATATCAGGTATTCTTCTCCTCTCGGTGTTCTTTTACTGAATGGACCGCATGTATCTGTATGAACTTGCTCAAGAGGCATGGTAGCTGATCCTTCTTTCTCTGGAAAGTTAGTTCTGGTCTGTTTTCCAAACTGACATGATTTGCATATGGTGTTGTCAGGAATTTTGATATCTGGAAGATCGCGAACTGCCTGATATTTGCATGCTTTCCTTATTTGTGAAAAGCTTAGATTTCCCAACCTCCGATGCCATAACCAGTGCTCATCATCCTTGCTTAGATAGCATTGTTGTTGTCCTTCTTCAAATATGTACAGATTATTTGGAGTTCTCTTGCCTTTGATCACTGTTTTACCTGTATCAAGATCACGAACAATACATCCATTTGATCTGAATATTACCTCGGTTCTTTGATCACACATTTGACTGACGCTCAGAAGATTATGTTTTAATCCATCAACATACAAAACATTTCCAGCCTTGACTTGTTCTTTTAACTGAGCAACACCCTTTCCTTTGATAGTAGCTGGAGTATCATTTCCAAAAGAAACCTTCTTTCCTTTTTCTAGCGCAGAATATGACTCAAGTTTTTCTTTATCACCAGTCATATGCTTTGAACATCCACTGTCAATGTACCATAGATTTCCTTGTCCCTCTGCATAGAATGCTATTCCACATCTTTCTGTTTGAGATTCCTTTATTTTCCATGTTTTGGTGTTTGAAGCTTGTTCCTTTTTCTGCTGTATCCTGCTTCTGCATTCAGAATCTTCATGATCAAGGCAAGACCCTTGTTTCTTTTCTTGCTGTAACCTGCTCCTGCATTCATAATCTTCATGACCAAAGTTATTGCAAACAGAACATTCAACTTCATTCTCAAGAGCTGAAAAATTATTATAGGTCCTTTTTGAAATCCCAGTTACACTCCTTTGTTTTTGAGCTTCTCTAGTCATGATTGTTTTATATGCAACACATTGAGCTGCTTTATGACCAAAGTTATGGCAAGAAAAGCATTGTCCATTGAAGAAACTTCTGCGGTTCTCGAATCTAACTGCCCTGTGATTGTAATCTCTATTGTTATTCATTCTCGATCCAAATTGAGAAGACCTTACCTGTGGCTGGCTGTAACCTTTGTTCATCCTTGAAGCAGATTGTTGATGGCCTTTATTTGCAATTTGTCCCTGCTTTACCTGATAGTCTCCATTGTGCTTTTGCTCACTTTCTTTTGCTACCTCAAGGTAACTCTTTGAAGTGGATGCTTGAGAAGTTTCTCCAGTATAGCCCAAACCTGTCTTGTTTAGAGGAGAACGCTAAACATTGATAATCTCATCTAGAGTTTCAGATCCTTTGACAAACTTAAGATTAATTGCTTTTGTTTTCTCAATCTCCTTTCTAAGAACAACAATTTCACCTTCTAACTTTTCAAAATGTTTTTCCTTCTCATCAATTTGAATTTGTAGAGTATCAATGATCATATTCTTTTCTTCTATAACTCTCTTGAGTCTAGTAATTTCGTCATAAAGGTTATCTACATCTATAACATCCATATAAACATCATCATCAAATGCCATTAACAGTTTATATTCATTACCTTGTTCATTCATCTTCATCACTAGTTGATAGACCATCACTATCTTCATGAGTGTAGTAGCTTTTCTTATTTGCACCCTGTTTCTTGTTCCATCTAGCAGGTTCCTTTCCTTTATCCTTATAAGGACATTTTGCAGCATAATGACCTACTCTTCCACAAGCAAAGCATTTAAAAGGTAAATTACCTCTGAACCTTCCAGAACCCCTTTGAATATTTCTGACAAAATTTGATTCTTCTTCTTCTTCTTCTGGTACGTGACTTGCTTCATAATAATCTCTTTTGCCTTACGCCTTGAAAGCAGCTTCTCTTCTATCTGTTGGACCTCCCTTTCTCATTTCATAAGCAGTTAGAATTCCATGTAGCTGAGACATAGTAAGAATTCGTAGATTTTCTTTTTCTTCTATTGCAGATACTTTAGATTCAAACTTGGGGGACAATGATCCTAGAACCTTTTCAACCACAATAGCCTCTTTTATTTCTTCACCCAAATTTTTCATACAATTAACAACTTCATCTACCCGAAGAAAATAGTTAGCCACACACTTTCATCATTATACATCCTGAGATTCTCATACTGAATTCTGAGAGTTTGAAGTTTAGCACGCTTTACCTGTTCTTCTCCTTCGTAGCTCAAGACAATCTTGTCCCATATTTCTTTTGCTGATTTATATTGCATAACTTTCACAAACTCTGTTTGAGATAAGCATCCCAGCAAAGTATTGACTTCTTTAGCATTTGTTTCATATTTCTTCTTTTCGGCCGCATCTGTAGGAGTAGCTGAAGAAAAAGTGTAGCCTGTCTCTATGATATCCCAAACATCCGTACCAAGAGATTGAAGATATGCAGTAACTCTTACCTTCCAATAATTGAAGTTTTTCCCATCAAAAATCGGTGGCCTGATAGATGCTTCCCTCTCGTAGTTGCTCATGATGAAAGATCTTCCTTCAAGCGATCAAGCTTCTTCAGAAGGACCTGCTCTGATACCAATTGTTAAAAATAATACTGAGAGGAGGGGTGAATCACTATTATCTAGTTCTTTTAACAAATCTTCCTTATTTACACTTTGAATTATTTTTGCATATCAGTACCATAAAATAATGAGCATGAACAAGAAAAACAGACAGTCACATCAAAGAACACCAGATATAAGGTGGAAACCCAATGTGGGTGAAAACCACCTGCTGCAATATGTCTCTATCTTCTTTCAAATTAGAAACTCCTTTTACAATGGTCTTGTACTGGTGCAGTCCTTTACCAGTACGCAGGCTGCAAACTGCTGAGAGCTACAACTCTCTCTCGTTTTCCAGTCTCTCCTGAAAGGGAGCTACAACCCCCTACTTCTTTTCAAGGACCACTTTTCATAAATTTTCAAACTGGATCCATATACATCAAATGATCATCAAGTACATGTAAATTATACAGTCAGCTGCAATAACCAGATCAACAATAACAGAACAGAACCCAGAACACCTTATCAACAGAAAAATTCAACCAACAGAAGATCTTAACACAGATACGCGGTTTTTCTTTTACTGGCCTGCGTTGCTACGCAGTTCACCTTTTGCCTCTCTGCGTATACCCGCAGATCTCCTTCTTCTGGATTGCGTGGCCACGCACTTCTCCCTTCACTGAACTGTGTACAGTACGCACCCAATGGCACTATCGCGCCGCGTACTTCCCAGGAGATACGCACCCAAAAGAATAACTGCGTCGCGTGCTGCTACAGAAAGTACGCACCTGAACCACTGTTTCCCTGCGTACCTACGCACTGAACCTTCGGCACCTCTGCATACCCACGCACTGAACCTTCAGCGCGCCTCTGCGTACCCACGCACTGAACCTTCGGCGCTTCTGCGTACCTTGGACTAGGGCTGAAATAACCTCAAATGCTCAGATCTGAACTTGTGCTCAAGAGATCACCCTTCGCCAATTCGCTTCTGACTTCTCCTTTATAAATCAATCTTTTTAAGAACAGAGAACCCAATAGATCAGATCTTAAGATATTCAAAGACACAAAAGATGCTCAAGCCAAATGATCTCCTTTGCTTTATATAGGCTAGCTCTTCCTTAAATCAAGGATCATGAGGCTCAATAATAATAATAAAATAATCAATACCGCGGGCCAAAACCATGATAACCCAATACTGTTGGCTAAATACCACTGAGAATCCCCACGGGTGGGCGCTTAACTGCCTTGGAATGTGTGCACTGGGGTACGCACCTCATGAATGGGTGACCCGCGTATTTGGATGCGATCCCTGCACGGTATGGCTGCGGCTACGCACCTCCTGAACTGTTCTCCTGCGTACTTCTTTATTTTCATCAAAAATGAGAGCCATGCCATGGGTGTTGCCATCAAGTACAAAATCTGAAACATATAATCATACCAGAACCATAATGCCAACAGGTTGAGCATACCCAGGATAGGACGAAATTGTTTGAGCAGTCGGTCTTTGCATACTAGCATAATGCATTTGATGTTGGTAACTTTGGTAAGGTTGATGGACATAACCATTATGATATGGTTGATACTGCTGCCCATTACTTGCAAAGACTTGTTGCTCATATCCTTGGTATGCTTGCTGGAATTGCAATTGTTGGTATTGCACCAGCCATGGGATGTTGTCCAGCACTGACTGTTTGACCAAGATGGGGTTTGGCGTTCACCATTTGAACCTATGCCATTCCACTAGTGTGTGATTGTGGTTGTGTCGGAGGTACAAGAGATTGTTGTATTACGACCTGCGAAACTTGAGGCTGGAATACAATTGGTGATGCTTGTACTTGCGATACAGCCATAATAGCTGGCGTAGTGGGAATGTTTGTCATAGGTGAACTTTTTTGTATTGAGAATACAACTCTTGGTGGTTGAGACAGGACTGGTACCCAACCGCTAGTTGTGATTCCAGCATAACCCAAATTTTGTTGCGAACTCACGGATGGTTGTCATTTTGGGGAAGACAATGAAAGGGTATACGGCCCTTCATACGACGGTAATCCAATGCTCAAAGGAATAATTTTCCTTTGGGGACCAGTTTGCCCAAATTGACCTTGTGATGGTCAATTTTTCGAGACTCAACGTAAGAGATTCCAGATATAATTCTGGACGAACAAACGGGAACAATCCATACTGTCGAAATAGTCTTAGGATGGACTCCATCCAGTGATTGAAAATTGGTTGGGATAGATGGCACGCCGATGAACATTTTCGGAATAGTAGAAGGAGCTTACGCTGTTGCTGTGTCGAGTGACACAGTCCTTGATGTTGATGGTTGTTCAGACATATTAAGTCTATCCAAAAGATTCCTCAGTGATTCTTCAGGAACTTCCGAGGGTGGGTGAATATTCTCTGATGAAGAAGGATATAGGGCGATCCCAGCTCCAAGTTGCGTTGGAGTGCTAGATGGAGGATCTTCCACAATCTCTTCTATGGAAATCAATCCAGGAGGAACAGGTAGACCGTCAGGTCCGTAAAATATTTCTGGTGCCGAAGAAGATGTAAGTTCTGCAGCAGCAGACGGTTGGGGAGTAACACCCTCTGAATCGGCTGTAGACAGAACCGATTCAGGAATAGGAGTGTTAACTGTCACACTAGGATCAGTTGTAATGTCCTTTTGCTGTTGCGGAATTTCTTCTGTAGAGGTAGGGATTCCGGAAATGTTCGGAGTAACTAGAGTCTCTGAGGATGTTGGAGTGCTTGCTCCAACCAACCTAGGGGACTTTGATCTGGTTAAACGAGTTCGCTTCGTCTGGAATGGTTTCACTTCCGGAGTCAACGATGGTTGACTCATAAATCTCCACGAACGACGGGGTTTTGATTGACTTTCTTCCACGATTGCAGATTACTTGATCAACTCAAAATAAAGGGAAAACTATTTTTCAAATTAAATGAATTTTAGATGCTTTGACACAACTTGTTTTTTCAATTTTAAAGAGTTGAGAAAAAGCAAAAGATGACTCTAGTCCCCTTCGATTTTTATTTAGCTCGAAGTGACAAGTGCTCAGAGGACCTTTTCCTTTAAGGAGTCTGAAAAGGAGAAAAATGGGCTTCTCTAGAGATATAGGCAGAGAGGATTACCAAACCAATCGTAAAACTGCAGAATACTTTTTACGGTACGACAGTCAATCTTCCCGAATGTTGTGTTCAGTGCATTACGATTGATAGGGCGGCAGACACAGCTTCCTAAGGATAAAGGATGCAGCCTATTTTGGTCTCCCAATATATACGTGACGGTACATGGGAGCACAAGTCCGTACTGGTACTTTTCACCTTAGAGTGGAGGGATCACCCAACCAGCACTGAAAGCAACAGTTACCAGGCTTTACGACGTCGGAATACGCCTCTAGCCTAGACCTCTAGATGTTGTGCGTTAAGTTCCAAAGCGTTGTTAGATTCATTGAGATTTATTTTAAGTTGACCTTGCTTAACAATTTTCCTTTCAGGTTCACCACGTGAGGTATGTATAATTCCTAAATGCAGTCTAAGATGATAAACAGACATTTTATCTTCTTTCAGCAATGAAAATCCTAGCTACTAAAGGGAAGAAAGTCAAGCATATTTACTTCACAGAGCACAGAGCACACGCTAATATGCACAATCCTAAATCAAGGCAAGCATTCAAAATGCAAATGCACATGCATGTATTGGTTTTCAGCTCTCTTAATGTGTAAATGACAGTAAGAAAGCTATGTGCAAAACTAAATTACTTTTAAAGCGACTGTACTCAACAAAATTCCTTTTAAAAACAAAGTAAAAGCAAGAGAGACACTTTACGATTTTGAAATGGAAATTGCTTTTTGACACTCTAAAAATAGTAATTCAAATCTTATGCAATAGTAACTATATAATCAACTATCTAAAATAATGGAATTTCTTCCTAAAACTGAAAACGATAGCTATGACACTTTCAGATCTAGAGACGATAGTTCGACTATGCTACTTTTTGCAAAAGAGAACTAAAACGACGGACAATACATAAAAAACGTTTATAGTTATTTGCACTAAGGAGGTAGAATAATGCAAGAGAAGGGGGTATTCGCAGAAGTACACTAATTATAGACAGCAAAAACTCTTGAATAAGATTGAAAACAATGAGAAAAATCCACAGTCGGAGGGAAAAATCAATCCTCCCTGACCATCTCACCTGTTACACAGTGAACTCAGTATGCAACGCACCTACTCCATTCAGGAAGTGCGATGCATACATGCTGCCTTGAAGGCAGGGTGATGGTTACAGTGTGATACTTTGAACGAGATTTCACTCACAGTTTGCAATTTGGTTTAGGTGTTTAAGCTGAATAAGTACAGATCAATGTATGTAAAACACAGGGGTGATCTAAGAGGTTACTAGAGCCACCACTCAGGGCAATTAGATTGCTTGCAGATCTATTGTTTAATTCATAAACAAAACTCGGAGATTGACTGAAGCAACATTGATCTACTTTGCATTGATCTACTTAAGGCTCCGTCTGTATGTTTATAAAAGAAACAAGGATAGATAGGCTAACAAGTAATCTAGTCTCTCCCCAGCAGAGTCGCCATTTTGTTATACGGGAATAGTGTCCACACAGATGCTGCTATTCCCACTAAGATGGGTGGCTATCTTAGAAACAAACAATCAAAGTCTACTATTGATTCCTTTTATGAAAATAGATGAGAGGAGAACCAAGAGGACCAACCTGAGTCTTGCGCTCGATTTCCTCTCCTTCTTGATAGAGTTTTGTCGTTTTCTCTTTGTCTTCTCAGCTTCAAAAGGACCTGTATAATCACAACAACATACTACTATGCAAGAAACAAGGATCTAAGTTCATAAATAATGCAGGATCAAATGTGCATTAACCATATACAAGCATATATAAACAAGTACACAAGAATATGGAAGGAAACAAGAATAGCTTTATTCAGATGAAAAGTAGCAAGAATATTACAACCATGTGCTCTGAACCAGCATCATCCTCTATCTAAGAAGCCCTTCTTCACCTCAAGCAAAGCTAAATCACCCAACACTGTGAATGTACACCAGAATACCAACAACACTTCTCTAAAAGTTACAAAATTCCAGCCTCTGGATCTCTGTGATGAGGGATCCATGTATTGATGATTACAGAGAGGTGAGTCATCTTTTGGGATCTTGATTAGTGTCTTCTCTCTGATAGTTCCTACTTCCACTTGGAGAATGAAGATCTCTTACTCATCTCTGGTCGAAAATGGAGTGGCGAGTGTCATAGGGGAAGCTTCTGGAAGATTCCATGATCTTCCACCTCGCATTTTTGTCCCCACCACTTGTCTATTCCCGACCATCGCACCCTACAGAGGATAAAAACAGTATGAATCACACCCTGTACATTGGGAAGGTGATATGCATCGCACCCTCTCCATTGAGCTTTCAGTATGGTCTAGTTTGGACCATTTATGAGCAGCTTTCAGTGGAGAACTTCTGGGAGATGATGTAATCAGTTGACCTTATTCCTTTAGGTAGTGAAGCAACACTTTTAGGGACTTAAGAGCCCTCAGTTTATGTACATTTTTGATTGGGCTTGAAGTTCCCAAAAGTGTCTATAACATGTACCAATGGACTTTTCGGTATTAGTCTATCTGCCCATAAGGCATTGACCAATTTTTTGTTCCATGTCTTTTTGTTGTCTTCCAGTAATTTCTTAATGATATGGACAAGGCTTTTGTTAGAGGATTCTGCAAGTCCATTACCTTGAGGGTAATAGGTAGTGGATTGGCCAAGGGTGATGTGGTAATTGTTACAGAAGTCCACCATCTTCTTGGACTTAAAAGCGGCTGCATTATTAGTAATGAGCTTTTGGGGGCATCCAAATATTGACAAGACATTTTTTTCTAGGAAGGGGATAATGACAAAGTCTATAGCTTGTTTAGAAGGGATGGCTTCTATCCATTTGGCAAAATAATCAATAGTTGTCAAAATCCAATTATGTTGGTTTGAGGAGGCTGGGTGTATTTCTCCAATGAAGTCTAACCCCCATTGTTGAAATGGCATTTCTATGGAGATGGGTTTGAGAGGTAAAGGTAAAAGATTTCTTTTTCCCTCAAATATATGGCACTTATGATAGGAGGACACATTTTTTTAACATGGGAAAATAGAGTGGGCCAGTAAAAACTAGCCCTTAGAATTTTGTCAGCACTAGTCTTCCAATACAAGTGTCCTCCACAATCTCCTGCATAAAATTCTTGCATAATTTTATCAGCTTCATCTTTCAGTAAACAATTCAAAATAATACCACCATTGTCTTTCCAAAACAAAGCGTTATCTATGATATGATATCTTAATGACTTCATTTTCAAAAATCTAGCTTTAGTTCTTGTTAAACTAGGAAGAACTTGTAAGTTCAGTAATACAAATATGATATTTGCATACTGAGGTGAATCAGTAAAAGGTTCACTGATCTGTGGAGTCACCACCTCTTGCAAGTCATCAAGGGCACCAATGAAATTTATATCGAGGGCATGACAGTTCAATTCAGCCATGAGTTTGGCTAAACCTTTGCCTTTGATAAGTTTAGTGGGATTTATTTCTATGTCATATTCCAAAATAGTGGCAATCCATTTTCTTCTCTTTCCTTCAGGCCCATTTTGTGTCAAAATGTCCTTTACTACTAAGTTTGGAACATAAACAATGATGTGAGAATACAAAATATATACTCTAAAATCTTTGATAGCCTTTACTAAAGCTAGTTCCATTATGTTGTATTTGGTTGTGACATCTCTTAAGGATTTACTAAAAAATGAAGTTGGTTGTTCATATCCCTGGTCATTCTTCTGCAACAAGACTGTTGCAATAGTGTGTTTTGAAGCAAAAGAAAAAATTATAAAATCTTTTTGACAATCAGGACTTAAAAGGACTGGAGTTTTGGTTAGGGCTTCCTTGATGGCTTCAAAGGACTTTTTTGCCTCCAGTGTCCATTTAAGTGTTTAATATTTTCTTAACATGTTATTTAGTTCTCTAATCAATTATTTTAAATTTGAAATGAATCTCCTAAGAAAATTAATTTTGCCTAAAAATGACTACAATTCTTTGATGTTTCTAGGATGGGTGATGGTCAAGATTTCCTCTATTCTAGCAAGGTATATTATCATTCCATATTTGGATATTATATTTCCCAACAATTTTCCTTCTTCTAGACCAAGAGTGTCTTTTTGGGATTTAAGGAAATGCCAAATTTACTGCATTTAATGAAAACTCTTCTCTGGTGATCTAGGTGTTCATTATCATATTTAGAAAATATTGTGATGTCATCTTGGTAAACCACTAAGAAATCATGGATCTCCTTGGAAAAATCTATATCCATAGCTCTTTGAATTGTTGCTCCTGCATTCATTAATCTAAAAGGCATCTTCAAATACATGAAGGTACCCCAAGGAGTAGTAAATGTAGTTGTGGCTTGGTCCTCTACTTGAGCTAAGATATGGTTATATCCAAAAAATCCGTCAAGTAGTGAAATTATGGATAAGCCTACTACCATTTGAAGGATATGGTCCATTTTTGGTAGAGGATAGTTGTCTTTTAATGAGCCCTTGTTTAAAATTCTGAAATCAACACAAAGTTTGATTTCTCTAGTTTTCTTCCTAGTAGTGACTAAGTTTGAAACCCAATCTAAGTATCTAATGGGAGCTATAATTTGGGCATCATACATTCTTTTAACTTATTTCTCAATAGATGGCATAAGAACTGGATTAATTCTCCTAAGTTTCTGTTGAAAAGGCTTATGGTCCTCTTTGATAGGTATCTTGTGCTGAATTTTGCTAGTGTCATAAGATTTTAGGTCTTCATAACTCCATGCAAATACATATTGAAACTCTTTAAACATATTTATGTAATTAACCTTTTCATCTGGAGGTAAGGCTTTTGATAATTTAATGAGTTTAGGTTTTTCTTCAGTTCCTATGTTACATTCCTCTATATCTACTCTCAAAGGCTCTATTTTCGGCTTCTTAGTCACACTGTTGGAATCAAACAAATCTTCTAAGGGGACTAATCCCTTAGGAAAAAAATTATTTTTAAGATTAATAATTTCAGGATCATCATTCATTCCTCTATTTCTACATTTTCTAAGTTATCTACTTTTAATTTAGTGAAATTAGTCGATTTACCTATTTCTAAAATATTTGCATCTATGTCACTATCTATGTCATTCTCTATTGTACAATCTGTATCTATATTACAATTTTTAAACTCACCTTCAGCATTCATGAAGTTATAAATTTAGGAATCCTACGAGAAAATCTGCCAATACTTCAAATTGTTTGGTATGACAGGCCTATATCTCACTTCTGCAGTGTATTGATGGTTGGGTTGAAAGGGAAATTTGTAGGTACTAGCAAAGTAGGTAGACTGTGGGCCTTCATATTCTATTTTCTAGGAATGGCAGCAATTTTTTTTTAGAGAAGGTATTTGATCAAATCTAGGACAGTCTCTCTATATTGACTCAGTCTAGGATTGTTTACAAAGTATTCACCATTAATTTGTTTAATAATAAATTCTGAGTCTCCAAGTATAGAAACTCTCTTGGCTCCAATTTTTCTAACCATTTGTAATCCTAAGTTCAGATCTTCATACTCTGCCATGTTATTTGTGCATTTAAAATTTAACCTAAATGCATGACCTTCAGCATGATTATTTTCCATATTGTGGATCCACACTCTTGCTCCTGCTCCTAACCTATTCACAGATCCATCAAAATCCAAATTCCATAGGGACTCATGAAAAATGTTTTCACTGTTAGTTGTTTTGTATTTCTGTTGTTCAGTTCTGATTTCCTTTCTGTCATGGTTTGAATTGTATAAGATGAAAGAGTCCATATGAGAATGCATGGAGCATATAGGGAAATTTTGTGGTTTTTCTACACTACTCACCATGTATTTCATCAAAGTCTCTCTATATAGTTTTCTTTGTGGACCAAAAATAGATATGGTGGAATATGACATATCTAATTGCAAGGATCCTTGCAATTTTTCTCCACATGAGCGAGATAATATCATTCCATATTTGGGTGGGATGTCTGCAACTGCTATGTCCATCACAATACTCTTTGTTGAGCATTGGACTAGAGTTACACATAAATCTTTAATCAAGCCAAGGAACTTGACTAGAGTCAAAGGAAAGCAAATCCTTATATGGTCTGGCGATATCTAAGTTTAGTCTCTCCATGATTGCTTTTGGCATCAAGTTATGGGATGCCCCTTAGTCTAGCATAGCATTATGTAATACTTTGTCATGAATGTTCAAGCTAATGTAGAAAGGAGGGATTCCTCCTTTCTGATGAGTATCATTTACCTCAAGGCCAAACAATAACTCAGGTTTATCATCATTCAAATTGATTGCATCTTCCCCTTCACCTATATTTAAATTTTCTATGATCTGTGATCTATAGGATTCATTTTTCACTAGCTCAGTCAAAGGGATTGATATTTTCAATATTTCTATTTTAGTCTTGAGGTTGAAAGGCAGTTGAGATTTGTTTTTTTGAATGATATCTTCCTTAACAAATGCAGTTTGTGTATTTTTATCTTGTTTTTCAGTACTTGGCATTTTAGTCTGTGTTTCATCAGTTTTGTTTTGATTACCCCTATTTGGAATGTTTTCAGTAACTGTTTTAGTTTGAGTTTCAGATGAAGTTATATCTACAATTTTTGGGCTAGAAGTCTCTTGTGTTCCCCTAGGAAGGATTTGTAAAATTTTAGTGACAGGAGCTTCTATTATCTTTTTAGTTTGGGTTTGGATTAATATTTTAGTGGGAGATTCATTTTTCTTTTTACTTCTTAAGCTATATTGTTTGTGAAATTCATATATAGCTGACTCATAACCCTGTTTAGAGTCAAATGATTCCCCATATTCTAATTGCAATTGTTGCAGCATATACAACTCTTGTTTTTCTTGAGTAATAAAAACAACATCTTCATTTTTTTTCATAAAAAGTTTATATGGGTTCCATTCTCCCTTTCATGGCTCTGTGAACCCTCAGCATAGTTTTCCTGGAAGGGTGGCCTAATTTTATAATTTGGTATAACATTCTTTCCAATGTTAGGGTTCTTCTTGAAGTTGGGGTTTCTTATCAGGGGTGGCTATTGATTCTGCCACTTAGTTTTTATTTCCATGTTTTCTAATCTATCCATTATTCTCTCTACACTCTTTGCCAAACTATTTATTTTACCATCAGAAGTGGAAGTTTCCTCTTTAATGACAACTCTCTTTTCATTTCCCATTCTAACTTTCTTGGATAATAGGTTGGCCTCTACACTAACAACATTACTTTGCATTTGTTCCAATGTTTCAGGGTTTCTTTCCCTTTATTGGTATGACATGTCAGTGTCAAAACCATCATTGGAATTTAATTAATGCTAGGTCAGGTGGAGGCTTAAGATTAGCAAGGATTGCATTGTAGATTCTATTGAACTTAGCACAATAATCCTGAACTGACTCATTAGGAGCTCTTCTAATGTTATCATATTTAGAAAGTATTTGCAAAGGGTTTTTAATTCTCTCCCATCTATCAATGAATAATCTATGAAAATCAACTAAATCTGCAATATGATTAGCTGGTAATGCTTTGAACCATTTCTTAACATCCTTAGTTAATTTTTGGGAAAACAACCTCATTTGGACATCAGTTTCATCTATCTCATGCAACTCAAAATAATCAGCCATTTTGTTCACATGTTGTTGGGTAGTATACTGATCAGTAGCATCAAACAAAAATATTTTTCTTCAATAATCTTGGGGCATGGCATGGAGCTGAGCTGGTAAAATCAAAGGTGCATATCTGTCTACCATGGCTTAGATTCTAGCTTGACTAGGGGGTAAAGTGCCAGTACATAAGGAAGGGCTTGAAACATATGGAGATGAACTAGATGAGGATGAGGAGTTTGGTTGGATAGGAAGCTGATGAATGATGGATTTTGATGGATACAATGGGTGAGGTGGTGGTAAATGAAGGTGTATTTACAATGATTGAAGATTGTGCAAAAATTTCAAAGGCAAAAGCAGTAAGGGCGGCTAGTTCAACTGATTGTTGAAGGTAAGCATAATCTATATGGCTTATCAACGTAGAGGTTAAAGATTCCAACTTGTCAAAAGTATCCAACACACATTTATCTAAATTTGGATATATAGGCACCTTTTTCAACTCAATGAATTGAATAAAATTAGGGTCTAACACAGTTTCATGAATTGCATTCTCTGATTTTGTTCTAAATAATGAGAGATCAAATGACAAGTCAAATGGAATTTCCTCTAAAGTTGGTAATTCTCCAGGGAGTGAATTTGCTTCAACTAACTGGCTACTACTTGCTTGAGTTTCTACCTTTTTTGGTTTTCTTAAAATCCTGTCTAGGTCAATAACTATATTAGTAGGGTTGGATCTGGGTTTGCCCTGGTATAGTGAGTATTCTTGGGAGCCATAATTTTAACTTTTTAATTGTTTTTTATGAAATTTTTTAAGAACAACTTATAAAAATGACCTTAAGGGGCTCAAGATGAAATTCTAAGGTTTCCTTAAAGTTTGATCTGACTGAAGATCAAAGTCCCCAGTATGGTTGCCAATTATGTTATCACTCCAAAATTTCTTCTAAGTTATTAGAAAAAGAAATGATAGAGGTAACCAAAAACCAACTTTGGAGATCAGGATCTAGCCTTCCTAATCTCAGAGAGGGCTCTCTCTTTTTTATTTCACTCTGTTTAGTTATTTGATATTAGGCTAGTTCTGATTATGCTTGGATTTTTTATTTGAATTTGGGTGGTGGGATCACTTACTTAGATGAACAGTGGGTTGCTTTTACCATTTGGCTATGGGGTCAAAATGCTAGACAAACAGGATTGGATCAAGTTCTAAAGAGTGTCTACGAGGCAAGATAGAGGAGTTACTATAGATCTCAAAGGCTTGATGGTGAAATGTGTTATGTTCTTATACCAATAGGTGTCATAATTTTTTAATGGCTGAGGTCAAATCTATAATATGTTCATACCTTTACTTTCTGCAAATGTTTTCCATATTTGTAAGAAATCAAAAAATTAAAAAATGTAAAGAGGGTATGTCCTAAAAGAAAATAAAAGGGCAAAAAGAATGGAAAAGGTCAAAAAAGATGAAAAATGAACCCCAAAGAAAAAGAAAAAGACCATGAAATTTTGCAAGTCTAAATGCCACTGCTATTCTACTTTTTGTATAATAATGATTGTGTGCAACTTTTTGTTTATGCCACAATCCATGGTAACCAAATAGTTTAATCTTGGTTATTCCATGTTTTGAATTTCATGCTCAGAAATAGAGAATAAAATCTGACCAAATTGTTTAATCTTGGCGAATAAGTAGATAGGTAGAGTAAATAAAGGAGCTCAACAATTTAATCTAAGCCCTTAGATGTAATAAGGATAGCCTTAGATAGATTTCTATTGTAAAAGAGAAGAAAATTGTTTTATAAAGGTTTGCCAGCTTAAGTGCACCATAATGAAGAGTAGAAAAAATGGTAGGATGAGTAGATGGGTAAGTAGTTGGATGGTTGCAGAATTATGGTGATTGATTGGATACAGTCATATCATTTACTTCCATTGTCAAGTTGCTAAGAGTGTGGATGATAATGGAACATTTACAAAGTCAAATGATTAATTTCCCCATTCATTTCACCTGTAATTTACTAATTTCCCATGAGCAAAGTCAAAAGTACCTAAAACCTTAAGTGTGAGGGGCTCAGAGAATTTCTCTAACTTTTGGAGGGACTGGACCCTTGGCCCAATAACTTATAGGGACTAAGTACTGAAAGCCCCCTTATCAAAATTCATTCCCTCCATAATTCATTTGTATCACCTAAAAAATCCCTTTTCCTAAGGTAAAATCAACATTTGCCTAGGGAAAGTAATTACCCCCATACAAAACCCCTTTTTCACAAAAAACCCACAAAAAAGCATTTAGCCTAAGTTATAATGTGTAAATGTGGATATATAAATAAATGCCAATACATTATACTTAGTGCATTTTCTTTCCACCTCCATTTCATATTAACTTTAATTTTAACTCCTGAAACAAACCCTTTCCCGTATTATTTATTTAACCCATATGATAAATATGACGCCCTGAGGTTTGAAATATAAACCTTATTAGCTAAATTAAATAAACGGATTAATTAGATGATAAACGGCTAATTAAGAACCATAACCCTTTGTCGAATAGAAAAGATTAATTAGTCACTCAATGATTAATTAATTTTGTCCCCACTAATCAAATCACCCACAATGCCATTAAGCCTCCCTAATCCATAGTTAATATCCCATTGGGCCCCTCCATTAGCTCCTTGATCAAATCAATGCTTCGATCACCATGCGATCTGACCCCTTCAGATCCAACGATCGACGCTCATATTGGGTGACCTCCGAATGCTGACCTTTACCCGCCTGATGTGAGCGGTTTCACTGTTCACCTTGCCACTACGTGGCGCCTCATGAATAGCATCAGGCAGCCTCCCCCAAAAACCACTTATCTCAAAAAGTGGTGCGATGGATTCCACTTACCGCTTTCCGCTATACGCCAAAAATGTCACATCCCCTAATTGGCACCAACTGTCTTTTCCCAATGTATCCACTAATAACATTGACTTTACACATAAAACCAAAAAACTCATTGTATTTCATTTTTTATCATGAAAAGAACATTCTGACTCCATCCAAAGCACAGAGTATGTTCAACTACCAACCTACTACCAACCGTCAACTTTCCAAAGCCGTTGAACTCCATACTACCATTGCAGACCCATATGCTTCCTTCAAACAGTGCACATTCACCATTTCACCGTTCAAACAGCTAAAACCAGGTATTTACCTCATTCCCAATGAGAAACCCTATTTTCTTACTGGACTTGAACTAAATTGCTTTAAAAACTAAGTATTTTAGTGAAATTAAGCTACCTAGTAATCCTAAAACACTTCGAACTAGACCAATTCTCCCAAATTTCAGTAAAACCCTTTGCCTCTGTCCTTGAAACCACAAGAACCAAGAGTAGAAGCCCCAATTGCATTGAATATCATGCCCATTATGACTCCCCACAGGGATTTAGACCACCTCCCGCTTGCAGACAAAGACTTCCAGATTAAAGACACCTCAGTCTCAAAATCCCCTTTGAAACTTTTATGCAAGTACAAAGACGAGTACTTGAACCAAGCAGACTCCATTGGACTCTGGGAATTAGGTTTTCTAAAGTACTAGTTCCCTAGAGTGCACATATTGCCAGAGATTGTACATTATTTCCACATGAATTATGATCCTATCTAGAGGGCAGTAAGAACCCCTTACCAGTTTGTTATGTTCACTATCACTATTGAATCCATTAACCAAATGCAATTGCAACCAAGCCAAAGCCTAACCCCTCTTTCTATTGGAGATATGCTAAACAAATACCCCACACTCACCTCAGTTTGCCTAGCTCGGTTATTTTAGACTTTTATCAGAGAAGAACAATTTATCCCAAAGGACCCTCCTCCTTATCTATGAACTATTTTCTCCGGCCTTGGCCGAGAGATTATAGATATGATATCCAATGTGCTAGGCTATAGCACAAGTGAATTTGTGGATTAAATCTTAATATCCTTCATGTCAATCTACTCTCTTGGCCAACCACCAGCTGTCATATTTGATTATGCCAAGTTGATTGCTGAAAAAATGCATGATCAATTCATGAGATTAGAAAATGAAAGAGTGTTCAAGTATTATTTAGTTCGGTATCATTTATTCTTGTATTACCAAGCTGATAGGTTTCCAATTTCCCTCCAAAAGCTTGACACCAGAGGAAATCCTAGATCAGTAATCTTATGGACTTCTTTAATTCATCGATATGATTCTCAATGCTCCTATACAGATTTCATAGACCTCTTTGTTTACCATGTGACAACCATGTTGCTAAGAAGCCCTCCATCTAGAATTAGTGCAGACATCAGGAGGGTCCTATAGTTGTCAAAGCAATACAAAGTAGGGGATTGTTAATTTTACCAAAACCATACTAAAATCTGAATTTATGGATGTAAATTTCCACCTTACAAGTTGCCTAGATACCTCCCCATGAGTTTCTTTTCTCTGGAGTACTACATGCAAATGATCAACTCAGATGAGGTGCACTTTGTAAAATCTAAGAAGAAAGCTCAACTTAGAATAAAGAATCAGTTGGGCCCATTCATTTGTAACAATAAAAAAGCAAGAAAGAAGGCAGATGAAATCCTCCAAAGATTGAAATTGAAATAGAGTTTTGAATGGAATTATGATCCCCTAGACTTCATTTGCAATAGGATATAGAAGAATAAACGATCTCCTTACATCCACCACAGAATCCCTGAAATTGAACAATATGCTAATCAATTTGAGTGGGTGGAAGGCACTTTGATAGATCGATATAGTACACAGGTTTCTGATAATGTATTAATAGATTTAGATAGGAGACTTGATGAGGATTCCTCTGTACAGGTTCCAGAAGAGTCTCAGTCTCAGAGAACATCATAGGGACATAGTGGGTAGTCAGTAGAGGCAGGACCATCTGGACAACCAGAGTCTTCAGAACAAGTAGGGCCATCAAAGGAACCAAAACTTTCAAAATAGCCAGAAGAATCTAAACAACCTGAAATTTCAAAGGAACTTTCTCAACCTGAACTAACAATGAGAAATCCTCATGTTTTGTAGACTCCTCTAAATGAGGAGAGGAACCTTAAGAGAGACAGAGAGGAGGCCACTCCTTCTAGTAGGCCTATGGCCCAAACCTATGCTAAGAGGCATAGGTTAAATCCATATGAAAAGCAATAACACACTAAAAAAACAACAGGGATTTCAGGAGCAGAGAGAACAGAAAGTGGGCACACCATTCCTTCAGGAGGGGCACAAGAACCTTCCACCTATCAAACTCAAATGTTAGAAAGGCAACAAAGTGTGGAAGTATCCTCCTTTAGGGCTCCCACAGAATAGAGCCAATATATCAAAGAAAAATACAATGAAATCAAGGCAAGGAATGAAAGGTTGAAGGTGCAAAGTATGCACATTATTTGAGGATGGCTCCAACAAACCAAACAAGGCTAATGTCGGCCTTTGATATAAAAGAAGGGAAAATGCAAATGAGCTTTCTAAAGCCAACTACACAACAACCAAAATCAATGGGAGATTACCTTAAAACAGATTTTGGGGCATTGGCAAAGGATATCCATCCTATTGACCAAATTGAGTTGCATAAACAAACTGGAGAAATGGTATATTCCACCTTGACCAGCAAGGCCATAGCAGCCCACCAACTCTAGAATTCACTAAACAACATCTCGATACAATTCCAATTAGAAAAGGCCTCTTCACATGCCAAAGACACCAGAATAAATTCCTTAGAGGACTTGGTCATAGAGTTGGGACATGATCCCAAGTATGTTAAAGCAGTAGAGAAACTTATAAAGAAGAAGAATGATGACATAGCTACACTGAAGAAGCAACTTAAAATCCCTCCCCTACATCATCCTCAAACAGCTGAAGTATTAGAAACACAGAAGGAGGAAGACCTTATGGACTTATTCCTTAAGTTGAATGATCAATTAAAGGAAACTGAAAAGGAATTGGATAATCTGATATAGTCCAAGCAGAGTGAGTTGGCCACCACTCCTCAGACTGTAATACCTATAGTTTCAACAATAGTTCCCTCCACCTTGGCTACTGCATTAGTACCAACAATTCCACCAACAACTACTTTGTCAGTAACAAGTACTTCAACAGGTACAGGTACATCAACTAACATAGAGACACCAACAGAGAAAAATGCAAAATCGATTAAGGCCAAGGAGGAAATGAGTATCCAGGCCACTGAGCTCAAGAAACATAGAGAACAAGTGACAAGTTTGGAAACCAATTGCAAACTTTCACAAATACAACAAAAGGAAGAATCCTAGAAAAACCAGAGGATGGTAGAGAGAATAAGGTTCCTTGAAAATGACTTAACTTTGCAGCAACCATTAGGAGATATGAAATAAATCCTATGGGCCAACATCATTGATTCCATTAATGATGTTTGGCCTTCAATTCAGATTATTTTTTAGCAAACAGAATTAGTCAAGATGGCTACAGGGGCAATCCACAAGACAGTGGAAGAATGGGAAATAAGGTTGAAGAAGCCAAATAGTTGATCACATTTTTGAATAGTAAAAATAGATATGAACTTGATGAACTAGAGATAATGGACAGGACAACAACCATTGTAGAGATAAAAAAGGTTCTCACAAAAAGGAACCTAATGCTTAATCTAGAGAAAATATGTCAGAGCATCCAGACAGATATTGATAGCTTTATGCTAAAATATGGCATCTTAAGAGAAAAAGGACTTCCGAGTCCTATGGTGATAAATGACAAACTGATGCCCCAGGCAGATATCACTAAAAGCTGGATACAAGCCAAGCTAGTACTTCAGGGGTGGAATCTTTACCCATGGAAAAGTACTTTATGATGGCCTAGAGAATTTGTTCTACATAACACATGAAGTCAAGCACTTATTCACAAGCAAACCAAATTTTTCTAAGTACACAAAAACCAATGAAATCTATAGGAAAATTATAAGGATGAAGTTGCCTGAAAATGAATGGTGGACCAGTTTGATTGATTTACTGGAAGTTACTATAGTAAATCTATAAGATAAAAAGGTAACTGCCAGGAAAAATAGGTAAGATAGGATTGAACAGCACAGGTAAAGAGTACTAGTAGGTCAAAGATAAAAGTAATTCCAGCACATAACTACAAAGCAACTGCAAGAGCGAAATCCAAGTCTCAGCAGCCAGCACAGTCATAATAAAAGGGACAGCTAGAAGACAGTTCTCCATCTATCTCTATCTTCGTGTTAAAGATATTTTTTGTTTCCTAGAATAATTCTCATATAGTTATGAGATATTTTGTATCAATTTTTGTATAAATACTTCACAAATTGAAGTAATTAGTGTGGATTAAAATACATTTCTGTAGACATATTATTTTTGAGCCAAGGAGCTATTGTACTCAAGACTGGACTGGTTTTAATGGAAATGAAATAAAGCTGAGGACATTTCACTGGATTCTTGTGCACAATTGGAACAAATAAGTATCACTTTCTCATGTTTAAATATTGTATTCACTCTATGTTATGAAATATTCATATGTGTTTCTTATAAATATTAAAAGCAAACAAGGAATGATATCATCAAAATTAGCTTAAGTGCTCTCTACCTTAACTGTTTGCTTTATTTATGTTTTCTACTAAATTGCCTTGGTCTAGGAATCCTTAATTGCTTCCTTACTTCCGTGGTTTAGCGCCCCCTGCCTTTGGTCCATAGTAAACGATTCTTCATTTCCCTTTGTTACTGGCCATCCTTCCTTTCTTCATCTTAATCCCGGTTAAGGATTCTTCATTGCCCTTAGCCCTGGTTAGGACTTTTCATCCATTTAAATTTGTAGATTTGCTCTCTTTATGCTAGCCTGCCTTGTGGACTCTTACCTTAGTGATAGATCAATCCAATCAAGCCTTTCTTGATTGACTCCATAGCCCAATGGATTAAATATTTTCTCTGCCCATCTGTCTTCTTAATTCCACCACCCAATCAAAACAAAACAATCTTGAACATTAATAACTAGCTTGAAATCTTATTCAAACAAAGCTAAATTATAAAGAGAGAGCCCTCTCTGAGTGTAAGTTGGCTAGAACCTATGCTTAAAAGATTGGTTTGTGGTTACTTCGAACTATTCCTTCTTTGATAACTTCTAAGGAAGAAATCTAAGTGATAACATAGTGGCGACCATACTAGGGATTTCAAAATGCTCAGTCTTAATAAACCTTTGAGAAATTCAAATTTTTATTTTTAAGCATCTTAAAGGATTATTAGAATATATTTCAAAAACGTTCATATAAAAAGGCAAAATAATCATTAAAAACTTGAAATCTGGCTTCAGGGAGAACTCACTATACCAGGGCCAACCCTGATCCAAATCCTCCCCGTGTATTTGAAAATCCCAACCTTATTCTGAGAATAATCAGAAGACAAGAAAGTTCAGTAAGCCCTAGACTTGTTTTTAGATCCAATTCATGCCCTGCTGAGTGGTTTATCATTGAAGACATCCCTTTTGACGAGTATTTTGACCTATCTCTATTTAGGACCAAGTCTGAGAGTGAACTTGTTGACACAGTCCTAGATCTAGAATTCACAAGAGAACTTGAAGTCCAACGAGCCAACTTGTTAATTGACCAGTACCTTCTGAATTCCCCTCAGTCATCCCTTACCACTGATAGACTCCCTGAACCTTCTGAAATAGCTTCAACATCTCTTAGCTCACCACCATTTCCCCACACCTCTGAAGATTAGCCCTCATCTCCATTCATAACTGTACTCCCCCATCAGCCCATCAATACCCCTCAAATACCCATTACTCCTGTTACCCCAACTCCCCTTGTTGTTCCAAACCCACCATTTACCCCCAACCCCTATTCTCAACCCTATCCAACTTAGAGTTGTGGCACTTAGATATGACCCTCTTGTGATGCCTGCTCCTCAAGATGTCTTACCATCAGATTATCAGAGCAAAATCAACTTATTTGATGTCACTGGAACTTACACAGCACAACAACACACTAAGAAAATGACAGATTATTTTGAACTGCATGAGATTGACATAGGAGATGTCTATACGAGAATCTTTGTCCAAACTCTAGCTGGAGAAGTGAGAACGTGGTTTAGATCTTTTCCCCCTTAGAGCATAGATATTTTAGAAGTCCTTTACCAACAATTCTTAAATAGGCGAGAGAATAAAAAGAACCCCCTTCAAATTCTATCTAAATATGAAAACCTGAAAAGGGGATCAAACGAAACTGTTCAAGACCACTATACCAGGTTTAATAACGTATATGGTGCATTCCCACTTGACCTTAGGCCTCCACCTGACTTAGCCCTAATTAATTTTCCACACGGATTTGACACAGATATGGCCTTTCAACTTAGAGAAAGGAATCCCCCTACACTTAAACATATGCAAATTGTAGCAGTTAGTGTGGAAGCTAATCTGCTATCCAAAAGAGCTAGGGTTAGAAATGAGAGAAGAACACCTTTGAAAGATGAAACTTCACCCTTTGACCAGAAAATGGATTCTTTAGCTAAAGGAGTGGAAAAGTTAATGGATAGAATAGAAGTCATTGAAAGGAAACCTCGCTAGGATAACCAACAGGCTAATCCAGTGATGAATCCAAACTTTAGAAAGAACCATAACCAAAACACTCGTAAAAATGGGCTTGATCAGAACATTAGGCCACCTTTCCAAGAAAATTATGTTGAAAATTCTCACCAAGAAGACCCTAAGATAGATACCCAAAATAATCTTATGGGCTTAGATGATGAAGAGGTTGTTTTCCTAACTCAAGATGATCGAGAACTACACATGCTTCAATAGTTATAGACCTAAATTGGAGAATCCTTCAACTATAAACAAGGGAATGAATCTACTATTTTTGAAGTACATAAATAGGACAATTTGAGAAGCCAAAAGAAACTTGATATTCTTAATCATAATAAAAAGGTAGTACCCATTCAACCTAAGAAGGTAAAAGCTACAAATCAGAATCCTCAAGTTACAAAAACTTTACAAATCCTCTCTAGACCACATCAAAATCCTCCCAGTCGCACCATTGAAGTTGTAACTAATGATCAACCTTTTAATGAGCAACCTTCCACTTCAATCCCCCTCAAAGGAGCAATGGAACAACCTCCAAAAACTACATTAGAAAATCCTATTGAAAACACTCCTAACAATGAAAAAGAAGAACAGACTACTCAGAATCCTGGTGCTAAGATTTCAAATGTTCACACAGACAAATCCCCTTTGCCTTTCAATTTGGGAGCAGAGGTAGCTAAACTCAAAATCTCAGTGCCTCTAACAGAATTGGTTAAGCATGAAACCTACAGATATCAAATTAGTAAATCCTTAAACTTCATAGAGAATGAAGATTCGGTAAACCTATTTGATGATCGACCTGAGTTAATTTTTGGACCTGATGTTAATGGAAAGCCAGTTGAAGGAGGGATACCTCCCTTCTATATTAGCCTTAACATCCACGATAAAATTTTACATAATACCATGCTTGACTCTGGGGCTTCACATAATCTTATTCCTAAGTTTGTAATGGAAAAACTAAACTTAGATATCACTAGGACTTACAAAGATTTGTTCTCCTTTGATTCAAGCCAAGTTAAATTCTTAGGGCTTATAAAGGATTTGTGTGTTTCCCTAGTTCAGTACCCTACCAAGACCATACTTATGGACACAGTTGTTGTTGATATACCCCCTAAGTATGGTATGTTGTTGTCTAGATCTTGGGGTGCCAAACTCTAGGGATCTCTGCAACTAGACATTTCCTATACAACCATATTAGTCTTTTGGCACCCCAAGAAACTGTATAGAGAGACACTAATGAAGTATGTAGTGAGTACCCAGAAGAGGCCTCAAAACATACCCATATATTCAGTACATTATGATACTGATTCTTTCATACTTTACAATGTTGAAACTAATCAAGAAGATACTTCAAGCAACATAACAACAAAACCAAAAGAAATTGCAGTATTAAAAGAAAATCAAAATGTCCAAATCCATGAGATTTCAAATAAAAATGATGACCTAGATACCCTAGTCAAGAAAGATTTCATTACCCTAGATGAAAATTATGAGCATGAAATCCTATGGCATCTTGAATTTGATGGGTTAGTCAACAAACTAGGTGCAGGAGCAGGTGTATGGATTTATAACTTAGAAAATTACCATTCAGAGGGTCATGCCTATAGATTAAGATTTAAATGAACAAACAACATGGCCAAATATGAAGCACTTATGTTAGGTCTGAAAATGATTAAAAGGTTAGGAGCCATCAAAGTCTCTATCATGGGAGATTCTGAGTTGGTGATTAAACAAATTAATGTTGTTTATATGACTAGAGATCCTAAGCTAGGATTTTATAGAGGAATAGTGGTAGAGACATGTTGATGCCTCGAAAATCATTGCATCAACATCAAGGTAAACCACCCGGTCCAGAACTTAATGCAGCTCCTTTTCTGTTTGGGATGGTGGCTCCGACTGGATATAATGGGACCAGTTTCCCAATGATGAATAAAAGGGGGATGGATGTGTGACTGGTTTTCTAATAAGTGATAATGGATGGATGACTTAATCTAAAGAGTGAAAATACAAATAACTATTCTATCCCGGGAAATTTCTATTCTTAAGTACAACGTTTGATAATCTCTATTTATAAATAAGCATATAGATGACTCTATTTGATAAACATAGACATTCATTCATATAATAATTTCTTTGTTCAAATAGTTGAACAAAGTAATTAATAAAACATTGTTACACTTGTCTTTTATATACTACTGATACATGTAAGACTAAAAGAAAAGCATCCTGTAAACATCCAATAGTGGAAAGTATAAAGAATGCTATTGAAACACATGTATATATTCAATAATAGCAAGAGTAATCAAATAACAATTCACATAAAAAGAATGAATTCAGACATAGATAGTAGTACCATATGAGTTGCAAATAATTCCCAACATCAATCGAAATTTGAATTCCTTCTTTCAACTCAGAGATACTTTTAAATAAAGGCAGTAGTGCACATCCACATAAAAGCTTCGTTGTCAAAAATTGGAATAATTGGCCCAGTCTTTATAAAAAATACCTGAAGCACATTAGTGAAACTTCAGGTTTGAGTCTTATACAAAAACTGAGGACCCTTTCTAAATGCATGAAAGGGTCTATAAATACTTAATTAAACTAACTAACTACAAAATTAAAATGCTATTTAATTGGTATAACTTGATCTTGAATATCTCCTTCACAAAAATTTGGTAGTCGACAGCATGATTCATTACTCTGGTTGTTTTCCATTTGATCTGAGTTGGCATATCACTAGCATCGGTTCCAATTCTTGAGGACGGCTGAGACAAGAATTGAGCTGAGCCGAATATGTGGCATCGTGTATATCGGGAATGATACACCCGATTGCATCTGTTAGACACTTGAGGGCGACTCTCTGGCTGTATGGTTTTACTAGGAACAACCAATAGGTGTCCCAAGTTAAACTTTGAATACCTATAACAACCTTCCATTCTTTTCTAGCTCTTGATAACATGATTGCTCCAATGTTTTAGCCGATAGCAATTTACCTGGTGTACACTGAGAGATCATATTAGATAAATAGAGAGTATTGTTAATTAATTCAATCAAATTACTTGTGGATAATTTGCATCTAGAAACTGCTCTCTCTGCCTTCATCAATTGGGACTTCCATTCTAAGAATAGGATTTCTTTATGTGATTCTAGGATTTTAGGCAAATTTGTTACCTGTCCCTCACTAGTGTCCTGCCAAGTAAGAAAATTTGTTAAGTTCTCATCGGCCTGCTCTAAGTCCTGTCTAGCATCGACTGATTTATCGATTATTGATGTTGTTATGTCACATAGGGGTTCGACTTGAGAAATTTTATGACACGATAGTCTTATTTGTGTTACCAGTGCCTTATTAATCTGTAGTGCTTCTGTCCTGAAATCGGCAGGCTGTGGAAGACTCTTGAACTTCTCATTTTGAAGTGATGATTGAGAAATTTGCCATTAGTTCATTCATCGCTTTCAATTTTGCCAATGCATCGGATAATTATTTCTGCGTTTGAATCGTGCTTGAATTTACCCTCTATTTCTCTTCAAGTAGCTGCTTGTTCAGTTGATTATTTAACTATTGCTGAGTTGACAATTGCTATTCTAATTGTTCAGCTTTCTGTTGTGCCTCCGATAGCTGTGTTTGTAACAAAATGATTGCCTGGTCTTTTTCTTTTAGCAAATTACTCACTTCCGATGCCTTGTCCATGGTGGCCACCGAATAGGCTCTGGCATACTGGGACAACTTTGTTAGGTCATCGGAAGGATCGAACTCCTCCTTCCAAACTATGTTGGCGGTCTCTGTTTGTTCGGGGAATAGGGAAGGTCGATCAATCCTTCTCCTTTTCCGCTGTCGCTTTACTACAGCCCTGTGTTTTGGGCTGTAAAAGACATCCAATGGAGGTATATCCTCCACTTGCAAAATGAATTGATCCAAAGGATCTTTTGGAATTATTTCTAAGTCTATACTATGGGGTAGGCCACTAGTTCCTTCGCTTGGAACATTTTTTGACGTTGTATCCTATGTATCTGTCGGTTTGGATGTATCGGAATCTTTTGAGCTTTCTAGATTGCTTATGATTGAGTCGAATTGTTGCCATTCTTGGAGCAATCTCGGATCAATATGGGTATTGACATTCACATCCTTGCTGCTCTTATCCTGCTCCTTTTTCTGTTCCTCCTCATGTATTTTCTCTTGCTCTTTACTTCACACTTCCTCTTGTTCTTTCCTCTGTACTTCTTCCTGCTCTTTCCTCTAGAGTTCATCCTACTCTTTTCTTTGTACTTCTTCAAAAATTTCTGATGTAGCAGAAGGTTCGTTGGTAAGTCGTTGTTCAAGCTCGCTTGATTGTGTCATCGGGGCAGTAGCTAGTAAATATAGAGGCAGAGTTTGCAACCTCTACTCTCTGAGTTTGTTAAATTCCACTAACCCGTCATCGTGACATCTCATTTTTGCTAGTGTTTGAACCTGAAATAATGACTCCACCGAAGAAAATAGGTCATCAAACTCATCTTCTTTATGTTCAAACTTAGTGAGTTTTGCCTGTTCCAGTACATTGTAGATGATTTTCCTTGGATCAAATCGTCTATTAGGAAGAGTGGCGAGATTCGGTATATTTATCTTCTCTACTTCTTTCTCTACATGCTAATAGTCATGTAGAGTGTAAACACCACACCTTAGAGGAAAAGGAGGCCAAACTTGCTTCTTTGAATTCCTCAGAGTCTTGGTTGCTCCTGCAGATGTAAGCTGATATGCTATCTCTCTAGCCAATAGTTTGTCGTGTATGTACATGGGGAGAACATGAGGCCTGGCATGGTTGCCGAAAACTCTTATATATGTAAATTTATCCTCTCCGAACCAGTTTCCTAGGGCGGTTAAGTAAACCTCTGCTTGTGAGGAAATCTTAGGACCAGGCTTGTCAAAACTTGCATAGTAAATGGGCAACATAAATCCATTGCAAACTTGATATAGGTGGTCTTTATAATGGGCTTTCCACAACTTCTGGTGATAGATATGAATCGGCATGGGGTCCTGTGGAGTCCATCTCCACCCCAGCACAGGAAATTCGGAATCAAAACAAAGAGTATCTAAGATGTAGGCACTATAATAAAATGGAGGAATAAACCTATCAGTAACACAAGTTTTATTTCTGAACTCAAGAATAGCAGTTGCTAACTTATCAGATAATATATTTCCCCAGTTCATTATTTCTCTATTGACTTCTGCTTCCATTAAAGGTACCATCTCTATTGAGAATTTTGAGGAATCGTGCAACCCCCAAATCCTACACATCATTGCTCCAGCGTACCAATAAGGAGAACATAAGGAATCGACAACGTACTTACCTGAGGACTCATGTTTGTGTTTTGCGGGGTTCCGTCTCCATTCCCGTATAGGTGCTGATTCAGTTTCATTTTCATCTCTGAACTTCTCCAGAAATGCTTTGTTGTACTTCTTCTCTGGTTTAGGCAAATGGTACATTTGTGTCAAATCATTGGGTTGAAATGAACCGAAGACTCTCCTGTCAACTGTGCAAAATGTTCTGTTTGTAATCGGGATTTCCTCAACTGCCCACCTTACTACATGTGTGTATGGAAGAATTTTCTCTCGAGCCGCTATCCGCTGTAAGTAAGAATCGGCTAAATCCTTTAGGGTAACCTCAGACTTTCGGTTTGAACTTGCTGTAGCTTGTACTGATACTGTTTCAGGCTCTTCGGCTTCAACTAGATTATAGATGCTCTACCAACTAGTATTTCCAAGACCAAGACATGTAGTGTCTAAGATCAATCCTTTTTTTACTTGGTCCCAGATCGGCAGTAGATTGTCCTGTTACTGCAGAAGCTGAAGATGTTCCAAATTTTTTAGATTTCTTCCCCATTTGGCCTAAATTTGTTGCTTCGGAGGAGCTCTGCGCAGGAGATAAAATGAACGTAATGCAAAGAATAGGTGGTGCAAACCAAGTATGAAAGAGTTATATCAATCAATTAATAATGAAGGACTAAAATAATATTGTTGCGGATACAATCTCTGAAGAGATTTTGGCATAACTACTCCATTAATTGGCCATTTAATCCTGTCAATCATTTAAATGCTCATGATGTCATTTATCTGTTGAATAATTCATTTAAGCATGGCTTTGATTTTCTGGCAGTTGATCACAAGTGAATCACTATCGGGAATAGAAAGGCTTTTAATAATAATTTAACATAATATACCCAAGCCTTTACAATCCTTTTTGAAATTCGCGCTTAGCTTTATCGCAATCGGGGATCAGAGGAATGCTTGAGTAGTTACATTTGTGTCATTGCGAAATCCCCGATCCCCGATAGTGATAAAGCTAGTTCGCATCGGAAGTTCTTAGAAGGGAGCCTTTTGTTGCATACATGTTATACTCCCGATCGTCGATAGTGATATCGCATCGGAGCATAGAGAGAGGGCCTTTTGTTACAATCGCTTACCTTACCGATATCTGATAGTTATTCGCTTGTCCCATCGGGGCAAACCAATGGGTCTTTTTGTTATGCATCCTTTGTTATTGCGATATGCAATCTTGAGATCGCTTTATCGCAATAATAAATAATTATTCATTTATTTTTATAAGACCGATTTATGTTCATTCAAAAGGTTTATAATATATTGTTTCTTTTCAAACCTTTTGAGGAATGATAAGTTGATACCAATTTTATTCATAAATCTAAAAGGGAACCATTTCATATTATAGTTTGAAGGTAAAATTTTATGAAATGGGGGGTTGTTGTACAGCACAACAATTGGCGATTCGTTGTGAGAAATAGTTATCTCTGAGAAATGTTGAAATACTTAGACTTTCTTTATATAGAAATCTTATCAAAGAGGAAAATTCTAATATAACTAGGTATACATACATTCTGAATCTAATAAGAGCTATTTTGCTAATTTCTTCTCTTGTTAAAATTAAATACATTCTAAGTTTTAAATTGGCCTCTATTGGTTGATAATGATAAAACAAAGAACCTTTCCAACTTATCCTTTTTAATGACTCCTTTGTCATGGGTAGAGCCTCTGCTGCCAACAAACGTTCATAGTTTCGACAGGGATACCTTTTAACCATTTGATTGTCCATTATCCCATCCATTTCAGAGTATGATTAAAAGAATGAATCCAAAAATATGCTTTCATAATTTGTATTTCCTTTCCTTTTCTATTATTTTGTAAGATAAAAATCCATTGTCCTGGTTTGGTGGTCAGCTGTGTGACAATGCCATTCACTGGTTGTAATCTAACCGAACAAGCTAGCTCTTGATGAGACCCCTTGTCTTATGATTATAAGCCATTACCCTTTTTTGGTATGCATTGTTGGTAATGTCGGTTAAACTATTTCCCAATGATCATGGTAAGCAGGCTTGTAATAATACCCCTTATCTTTTGTATCAAATATTTTAGAATTACACTCTGAGTAATCATAGACTTTGATGAATGGGATGGACAATTTTCTCCTTAAGAGAGAATGGATGACAGGGTAAAAGTTGAAGATGCTAAGATTGAATTAGTTTCTGTTTTGATATTGATATCTTTTTTGTGGCCATTTTGAAAACATTAAAATGATTTACAGTACTGCTAAATCTTGAGAAGATTTCACAAAAATGAAATGGGGTTTCAGAATGTGAATATACCTAATTTCCTAGAAATTGTCCTTTTGTTTAAGGCTTCTGTTTTAAAAGTAAATATCAAAGCTACTTCTTTTGAGCAATTTTTTCAATATAGCAAAGGCCAATGGGAGATATCTTACAACTTTATCTCCTAATAATCCTAAAAACTACAAATTCTGCTGAAATTTGAATATTTACAAAAGGAGAAGGGATTACCTCCTCAATTAAATAATTTCTTTAAGATGAGGCCATTAACAGGAAGATAATCCCTCTTTCCTGATAGATCTTGTAATATGAACGTAGAATGGCCTATCTTCTCGTTGATATGAAATGGTCCAAGCTACATTTTTTGAAACTTAGTGTGTTTTCCTTTATCCTCATGGGCTTTGTCCCATTTCAGAACTAGATCACCAACTTGTAATTGTTTTTAACTAGATGAAGTTGAATCAAAAGATGAATTGATAATTTGTTGATGTTTTGCATGAGTAATTTTGGCCTTTTCTCTTTCTTCTTCTAATTTTAAGATTTGATCATGTCTAAATTGAATAGAAGAAGGGGGGCTTTCTTCAATAAATTGAACTAGGGCTAGAGAAGGAAGAAATAGATTGGTTGGTAGAAATGATTCTTTCCCATATACAAGATTGAATGGAGAAGTACCTATGGAAGCCTTCTGCGTTATTCTATCAGCCCATAGTGAAAATATCAAAGTTTTATGCCATTTTTTATGATTCTGCTCAATAGTTCGCTTAATAATTTTGACTAGATTTCTATTGGTAGATTCTACTAAACCATTACCTTGAGGATAGTAATTTTCAGAATATTTTAATTTAAATCCTCTTTTAATAGCGAACTCAAACATAGAAGTTCCAGAGAAATAAGATGCATTATTGAAAACAAGAGCATTTGGGACACCAAACCTGGTAATGATGAATTGGTCTATAAACTCTATAATTACTTCAGAGTTTGTTGTCTTTAAAGGAATTGCTTCAACCCACTTAGTAAAGTAATCAGTAGCAGTAAGGATATACTTATGTTGTTTGGAGGACTGTGGAGTTATTTCCCCAATGATATCCAATCCCCATTGCTCAAAAGGTTGATCAATGTTGACTGGTTGCAAAGGGAAGGCTGGTTTTCTTTGTCTTCCACTAGAGATTTGACAACTTCGGCATTTCCTTACATATTCATGAGTATCTCTGAATAGGGTGGGCCAATAATATCCAGCATGAATGATTTTGTGGGCTGTTGTATCAGCTCCAAAATGTCCTCCTGTTGGTCTGTCATGTAGCTCCTGCAAAACCTTTTGCGCTTCAGGTTTTTCTAGGCATCTTAATAAAATTGAATCATAATTTTGCTTAAAAAGTACATCATCAATGATTATGAAGTTTTTTGCTTTTAATCTAATGGCACATTTGTTTTTATAAGAAATATTAGGAGGTGCATATCCATTTTTCAAATAGAAGATCAAGTCTGCGTATTGTGATTCAGGATCAATGATACTTATCTGATTGATTTCTTCAGTATGTTATGTATCATCTGATTCTTGAACATTGGATGCTCCTGCTAATAACCTGCAAAAACCTTGGCCCCTAACAATCTTTGCTGGCTTGATTTCCAAGTCATATTCTTGTAGTGTTGTGACCCAATTCGCCCTTTTTTCTCCTAATTCCCTTTGGATTAATAATTGCCTTACTGCAGAAAAAGGAACTATAACTTTTGTATGGGCTTTTAAAAGGAAGGGTCTGTAATGTTTGACAGCTTTATACACAGCAAAGGCTTGTTTTTCAACTTCAGAATAATTCAGTTCAACACCTTGAAGATTTGAACTATAAAATGAAATTGGTGCTTCCAAGTTGTGATCATTAATCTGAGTGAGTAATGTTGCATAAGATGAAGTGAACGCGATAGTATACAGTATGAAATGATTAGAAAAATTAGGAGTGTTTAAAGCGGGGGCATTGATTATTGATTGTTTGATAGAGTCAAATGCTTCCTTTTCTACATATCCCCACCTAAACACCGAATTTTTCTTAATCATGGTTTGCAATGGTAAAATAATCTAGGAAAAATCGGGAACAAATCCATTAACAAAGTTAATTTGACATAAAATCACTGCATGGATTTTTTGTTATGAGGGAATGGAAGTTCAGAAATCTCTTTAATTCTATCTGGATCAATATAAATACCATCTTTGGAAACTATGAATCCCAAGAGATTTCCTTGATTAAGAGCGAAGAAGGATTTTTTTGGATTGAGTGAAATACCATACCTTCTACAGTGTTCAAAGATTTGATTCAAATCATGTAAATGATTGGATCTCTTCTTGGAAAATACAGTAATATCATCTAAATAGACAACTACAGTTTTATTGATCAATCCTTTGAAAGCTATATCCATTTCTCTTTGGAATGTAGCTCCTGCGTTAATAAGTCAAAAAGGCATTTTCTGGTAAGCATAAGTTCCCCATTTTGTTCTGAAGGTAGTTTTGAGTCTGTCATCAGGATGGACCAAAATTTGGTTATATCCTGAAAAACCATCTAAAAAGGATATTAACTCAGAACCTGCTATTGAATGGAGTATCTGCTCCATGGTAGGTAATGGGAAATTATCTTTTTGGCTTGCTTTATTCAGATTTCTGAAATCTATGCAAATCATGATGTCGCCATTTTTATTTCTAACAGGCACCATATTGGAAACCTAGTTTGAGCGTCGGACAGGAAAAATAATCTTAGCTTTCAAGAGTGTATTGAGTTCTGATTTTATTTGACTCTCTAAGTTAGGATGAATTTTCCTCAACTTCTGTTGGACTGGTTTTTGTTCAAAAAGCATTGGAATGGTATGCTGAATGATCGATGCATCGTATGTTTTTAAATCATCATATTTCCAAGTGAAGACATGTTTATTTTTTCTTAATAATCTAATGAATGTTTTTCTTTCTTCCACAGAAAGTCCTAATCCCAAATTGATGTTTTGAGGGTTTTGCTTAGTACCAAGGTTTATCAACTCAAATCTTAAAGTGGAACTTTGGAGTTTTGAATTGATTACCTGTTTAAACCTATCTTTAATATCATAGAGATCCTCTATTTTAACCACTGGTTTCGGTCTTGAGTTTACTTCCTGATTTTCCTTCATTTGAAGGTCATGATCGCTTTCATCAATGATTTGATCATCGTAGGACTTGTCGGAAGTCAAGAAATTTAAGGTGTCTTCATCGTGATTGAACACTCGCCAATTGGTGATATTGTCAAGAATTGATGGTCTAAAAATTAACTCTACTGAAAATCTATCTGGGTTGTAATCTTTGGAAGTTAGGAGTTTAGAAGCAACATTGGCTAGGAAGTCAGCTGCTTCATTCTGGGATCTGGGGATAGGTGAAATATTGAATGCTAAAAATTGAGATATAAGTTCCTGGACCAAAGACTGATAGTGCTTGAGGTGACTAGAAAGATAGTGAATTGTATTTCTAACTTGTTTTATGACAATCTCTGAATCACCAAACACTTTCAAATATTGAGCTTTAAGACCAATAGCTTTATATAGTCCTTGAACTAATGCCTCATACTCAGCTGTATTATTTGTGCATTCGAATTCCAACCTACAAGACAACATATTTTTTTCTCCCTCAAGGCTAACTAAAATACACCCTGCTCCTGATCCTTCACTGGATTTAGATCCGTCAAAGTATAGTGACCAAAATAAAGAATTATCAACAATTTTATTACAGTGTTCTCAGCAATATTAACACATCTTGATCTATCGGTTTGTGAAAAATTTTCGATTTGGGATGTGAAATTATCTACTGAAAAGAGATGGTTGGGAAGTATGATTGCCAAAGAATGATTCGCAAGAGTAATTCCCCAAAATATTATTACTAAATTCTATTGGTCGATTCTCCTATTCAAATTCAGTGACAGTATGGGTCATATGTTTCTCCCGATTGATTTTAATTTGATTTGGCTTTCCCTTATAGGGTAGCCACATATGGGATCAATCAGTAGAAATATAACCATGGAGTTTCTCAGACCAGTCCCTACTCAAGATTAAACCATAAAACTCAGGTATATCAGCAATTAAGATATCAATTATTTGAACTACTCGTGGATCAGCTGATAACCTGATAGTTACAGAGTTGATTTCCCCTAAAACCTGGACCTTGGTTCTATCCAATTGCACAATGTGAATTGCAGAATTTTTGGGTTCAATGTTCAGTTTGGAACAAACTGAAGCTGGAATTATATTAGAGGATGCCCCTGAGTCAATCAAATAATTGTGTAGATCTCGATTATAGATCTCATAGGTTAAGAGGAAAGGGGGAGTAGGGAATTTGATCTGTCTCCAATTAAAATCGTATCAGTAGCTTCAATCCTACAAGAAGGTGGTTGACCTGAATCATTTGCAGCTTTAGCACTAGGAAGAGGTGAAGAAGGCACTGCATTTAGTTCCTTAAGAAGTAATTTCTGCTGATGTTTTAGTTTGCTAAGTTCAAACATGGTGATGTTTTCCTTTGTCTTCTTCATATCATCAACAATATTGTAATCCATTGAATCTGATACTACCAACGTTTTAGATGTTAAGGGTATATTTGAGGATGATGGTTGGTTTTGAGGTACTGTTGCAGCCAGCTTCTTTGTGGGTACCTTTTCCTTTGTAGTAGTAGTACCTGCACTCCTTTTCTTTGAACTTGCCTGGACAGGTTTAGGGGCACCTTTACTCTTGGTAGTCACAGGAAAAGCTTCTTGTTCATTTTATGTATCAAAGTTAGGTAATATGAAGTCCCACATTCCATGGCATTCGACAACTTCCTCTTCTTCGAATTCATCGGATGGTGAAATTGTTTCATCTTCTTCTTCCTCTTCAGGATCTGAATCCACATTAGATATAACATTTGGTGGTTTTGTCTCAGGTTTCTTAAAGTTCCTAAATGGTTTCTTTGTTGAAGTTTCTGCTACTTTTTTTTGATTTCAACCATTTCATTTGACATTGTTTTGAGGACCTTTTGTATACCCTCCATATCGTATGGATCTTTAGGGGTTTTCTTCTTTGAATCATATTTAAAAGAAACTTTTCTGGATTTCCTATCTTCAAGAGCAACTTTGTTTTCTAAAGCAATAATGCGTTTTTCCACAACAAGCGCTTCTTTCATGTTTTCGGCTAAAGTTGGTTTTCCATCCCTATCTACAAAAATGGCTATATTTTAAGGTAGGGCTGTTATATACCACTCGCTTCTGATTTGCTCACTTGGCTTGGAATCAGTAGGGATTTTATTCAAGAGTTTATTGAATTGGGAGTTAAACTTCTTGATAGGTTCTCTAGATTCAATCCTTAGATTTGAAAGATAATTAATTAGTGTCACTAAGGATCTATCATCGCCATACTTAGTGAGAAACTGCTCCTGAAAGATATTCCAGCTGGTAATGGCTCCAGAGGGTAAGGAAAAATACCAAGACCCAGCTGATCCTTGTAATGTGTAAGGGAAACGACTAACGACAACATCTTCTTTTGTCACTCCTTTTAGATTAACTGATAACATGAAATTATTAATATGTTCCTCGGCCAATGTTCCAGCATCTGGATTAAATTTTGGTAACCACTTCTCAGGATAATCAGGTAATGGAAGTAATGGTGCAGGCATAGTGACTACACCAGGACTGTTCCATGGATTCTGGGCCATCTTAGAAGTAACAACAATTGTCGATGGAGTTCCAGGTGTTTGGGGAGGAGTTGGTATTGAATATTGAATAGATTGTGATGTTGAAGTTGGTGATCCCTGGTGAACAACAATATGTAATGGGGAAGTGGATGTTTGACTTCGAACTGGAGAGGATGAGATGGAGGATGATGAAGAAAAGGTCTCACTACCAGATCCTTCAGGGTTCTTTTTAGCCTTTTTCCTTTTTGGTAAAGGCAACTCAGCAGGTTCAATGTCAAGTTTTCCGCTTTGAAGTCTGGTGAGAGGGTGAGGTAGATTGAATTGCGAAGTCTCACTACCTTGAGATACTTCAGATTTCTGAGGTGATATGGAAAATCCTTGAAGTTTTTGGATGAGAGACTGAACTTCAGGGGACTCAGGACTTAATGTTCTGAAGTATGATGGGGTTGAGCAGTGGTAGTTGGTTCCTCTTCTTCTCGTTTGGATACTGGTATTTCAGAATGCAAATGGGAGGTCCGAGGTGAGGTGGAGGGAGATTTACTCTGAGAATGGTCTATATATTTTGATTTACTCGCCATTCATAATTCATGTCCTCATTCTAGTGCCAAAAATGTTTATGCCTCCAAAATCATTGCATCAACATCGGGGAAAAACACCTGGTCCGGACCTTAATGCAGCTCCTTTTCCGTTTGGGATGGTGGCTCCGACTGGATATAATGGGACCAGTTTCCACATGATGAATAAAAAGGGGATGGATGAGTGACTGGTTTTCTAATAAGTGATAATGGATGGATGACTTAATCTAAAGAGGGAAAATACAAATAACTATTCTATCCCGGGAAATTTCTATTCTTAAGTGCAACATTTGATAATCTTTGTTTATAAATAAGCATATAGATGACTCTATTTGATAAACATAGACATTCATTCATATAATAATTGCTTTGTTCAAATAGTTGAACAAAGTAATTAATAAAACATTGTTACACTTGTCTTTCATATATTACTGATACATGTATGACTAAAAGAAAAGCATCATGTAAACATCCAATAGTGGAAAGTATAAAGAATGTTGTTGAAACACATGCATATATTCAATAATAGCAAGAGTAATCAAATAACAATTCACATAAAAAGAATGAATTCAGACATAGATAGTAGTACCATAGTCTTATTTGTGTTACCAGTGCCTTATTAATCTGTAGTGCTTTTGTCCTGAAATCGGCAGGCTGCGGAAGACTCTTGAACTTCTCTATTTGAAGTGATAATTGAGCAATTTTCTCATCTTTTATCTTTACCATTAGTTCATTCATCGTTTTCAATTTTTCCAATGCTTCCGATAATTATTTTTGCCTTTGAATCGCGCTTGAATTTACCCTCTGTTTCTCTTCAAGTAGCTGCTTGTTCAGTTGATTATTTAACTGTTGTTGAGTTGACAATTGATGTTCTAATTGTTTAGCTTTCTGTTGTGCCTCCGATAGCTGTGTTTGTAACAAAATTATTGCTTGGTCTTTTTCTTTTAGAAAATTACTCACTTCCGATGCCTTGTCCATGGTGGCTACCGAATAGGCTCTGACATACTGGGACAACTTTGTTAGGTCATCGGAAGGATCGAACTCCTCCTTCCAAACTATGTTGGTTGTCTCTGTTTGTTCGGGGAACTGGGAAGGTTGATCAATCCTTCTCCTTTTTCGCTGTCGATTTAATACAAGCGTATGTTTTGGGCTATAAAAGGCATCCAATGGAGGTATATCCTCCACTTGCAAAATGATTTGATCCAATGGATCTTTCAGAATTATTTCTAAGTTTGTACTAGGGGGTAGGCCACTAGTTCCTTCGCTTGGAACCTTTTTTGACGTTGTATCCTGTGTATCTATCGGTTTGGATGTATCAACATCTTTTGAGCTTTCCATATTGCTTATTATTGAGTTGAATTGCTGCCATTCTTGGAGCAATCTCGGGTGAATCTAGGTATTGACATTCACATCTTTGCTGCTCTTATCCCGCTCCTTTTTCTGTTCCTCCTCATGTATTTTCTCTTGCTCTTTCCTTCGCGCTTCCTCTTGTTCTTTCCTCTGTACTTCTTCCTGCTCTTTCCTCTGGAGTTCCTCATGCTCTTTCCTTTGGACTTATTCAAAAATTTCTGATGTAGCAGGAGGTTTCTTGGTAAGTCACTGTTCAGGCTCGCTTGATTGTGTTATCGGGGCAGTAGCTATTAAATCTAGAGGCAGAGTTTGCAACCTCTGCTCTTTGAGTTTTTTAATTCCACTAACTTGTTGTCGTGATATCTCATTTTTGCTAGTGTTTGAACCTGAATTAATGAATCCGCCGAAGAAAATAGGTCATCAAAATCATCTTCTTTATGTTCAAACTTAGTGAGTTTTGCCTGTTCCAGTACATTGTAGACGATTTTCCTTGGATCAAATCGTCTATTAGGAAGAGTGGCGAGATTCAGTATATTTATCTTTTCTACTTCTTTCTTTGCATGCTAATAGTCATGTAGAGTGTAAACACCACACCTTAGAGGAAAAGGAGGCCAAACTTGCTTTATTGAATTCCTCAGAGTCTTGGTTGCTCCTGCGGACGTAAGCTGATATGCTATCTCTCTAGCCAATAGTTTGTCAGGTATGTACAAGGGGAGAACATGAGGCCTGGCATGGCTGCCGAAAGCTCTTATATATGTAAATTTATCCTCTCTGAACCAGTTTCCTAGGGCGGTTAAGTCAATCTCTATTTGTGAGGAAATCTTAAGAGCAGGCTTGTCAAAAATTGCATAATAAATGGGCAACATAAATCCATTGCAAACTTGATATAGGTGGTCTTTATAATGGGATTTCCACAACTTATGGTGATAGATATGAATCGGCATGGGGTCCTGTGGAGTCCATCTCCACCCCAGTACAGGAAATTCAGAGTTAAAACAAAGAGTATCTAAGATGTAGGTACTATAATAAAATGGAGGAATAAACCTATCAATGACACGAGTTTTATTTCTGAACGCAATAATAGCAGTTGCTAACTTATCAGAAAATATATTTCCCCAATCCATTATTTCACTATTGATTGTTGCTTCCATTAAAGGTACCATCTCTATTGAGAATTTTGAGGAATCGTGCAACCCCCAAATCCTACACATCATCGCTCCAGTGTAACAATAAGGAGAACATAAGGAATCGACAGAGTACTTACCCGAGGACTCATGCTTTTGTTTTGCGGGATTCTGTCTCCATTCCCGTATAGGTGCTGATTCAATTTCATTTTCATCTCTGAACTTCTCCAGAATTGCTTTGTTGTACTTATTCTCTGGTTCAAGCAAATGGTACATTTGTCTCAAATCATTGGGTTGAAATGAACCGAAGACTCTCCCGTCGACTGTGCAAAATGTTTTGTTTGTAATTGGGATTTCCTCAACTGCCCACCTTACTACATCTGTGTATGGAAGAATTTTCTCTCAAGCCGCTATCCGGTGTAAGGAAGACTTGACTAAATCCTTTAGGGTATCCTTGGACTTTCGGTTCAAACCTGCTGTAGCTTGTACTGATATTGTTTCAGACTCTTTAGCTTCAACTAGATTATAGATGCTCTACCAACTAGTATTGCTGAGACCAAGACATGTAGTGTCTGAGATCAATCATTTTTTTACTTGGTCCCAGATCGGCAGTAGATTGTCTTGTTACTGTGGAAGCTGAAGCTGTTCCAAATTTTTTAGATTTCTTCTCCATTTGGCCAAAATTTTCTACTTCAGAGGAGCTCTCCACAGGAGATAAAATGAACGTAATGTAGAGAATAGGTGGTGCAAACCAAGTATGGAAGAGTTATATCAATCAATGAATAATGGAGGATTAAAATAATATTTCCGCGGATACAATATCTGAAGATATTTTGGCATAACTGCTCCATTAATTGGCCATTTAATCTTGTCAATCATTTAAATGCTCATGATTTCGTTTATCCGTTGAATAATTCATTTAAGCATGGATTTGATTTTCTGGCGGTTGATCACAAGTGAATCACTATCGGGAATAGAAAGGCTTTTAATAATAATTTAACATAATATACCCAAGCCTTTACAATCCTTTTTGAAATTCGCGCTTAGCTTTATCACAATCGGGGATCGGAGGAATGCTTTAGTAGTTACATTTGTGTCATTGCGAAATCCCTGATCGCCGATAGCGATAAAGCTAGTTTGCATCAGAAGTTCTAAGAAGGGAGCCTTTTGTTGCATGCATGCTATACTCTCGATCGCCGATAGCGATATTGCATCGGAGCATAGAGAGAGGGCCTTTTGTTACAATCGCTTACCTTCCCGATATCTGATAGTTATTCGCTTGTCGCATTGGGGCAAACCAATGGGTCTTTTTGTTATGCATCCTTTGTTATTGCGATATGCGATCTTGCGATCACTTTATTGGAATAATAAAGAATTATTCATTTAGTTTTATAAGACCGATTTATGTTCATTCAAAACGTTTATAATATATTGTTTCTTTTCGGACCTTTTGAGGAATGATAAGTTGATACCAATTTTATTCATAAATCGAAAAGGGACCCATTTCATATTATAGTTTGAAGGTAAAATTTTATGAAATGGGGGGTTGTTGTACAGCACAACAAGATACTAAATACTTTCTTCAAAACCAAGCTTGGTATTATCCCTTGAAAACACAACATGAAAGTCCACAGCTTAGCCATGTTTTCTAGTACTTGTAAGTTGTATTTCTAGCCCAACCACCAATACACTGCTGAGGTTAGGCACAAACCTTCCATTCTTGAAAACTTGAAGAATTGGAAAGTATTTGAGAATGATCAAAAAACTAACAATTTTTTTACTTTAGATAATGAATTTGTAAATAGCAACATATATACAGACATAGCAAAAGATTTTGATTGCTCTGATGAAGTAGAAATTAACAAACTAGAAGATGATCAGATAGATATATTTTATCCTACAAAGTTTACAAAAGAAGATATTTGAAACCTAAAACAAATGGAAATTGATGAAGCAATTGATGAAGAAACTGAAGTCATAAATGTTAAAGATAATTTTTTACCTAATGGATTAACTCCTTTGGAGGACTTATTTGATTCAAACGATATTCCTAAAAAGCCTAAAATGGAAACCTTGAAATCAGACATTGATGAATGTAATATAGGATATGAAGAGCATCCCAAACTGATAAAGCTGTCAAAATAATTACCTCCCAATGAAAGACTAAAATATATGTAATTGCTAAAAGAATTCCAGGATGTTTTTGTCTGGAGTTATGAGGACCTAAAATCCTATGATACTAGCATAATACAACACACTATTCCCTTAAAAGAAGATCAAAAGCCTTTTAGACAGAAGCTTAGAAGAATCAACCCTGTTCTAATACCCTCTACTGAAAAAGAGATCAAAAGAATGTATGAAGCTGGGATTATTGTGCCTATCAGGTTCTCAGATTGGGTTTCCAATTTGGTACCCACTAAAAAGAAAATTGGCGAAATTAGGTTGTGTGTTGACCTTAGGAATTTCAATAAAGTTTCACTTAAGGATAACTATCCTCTTCCAAAGATGGATCACATATTATAGAGGGTAGTAGGTTCCTCCAAAATCTCACTGCTATATGGGTTCTCTGGTTATAACCAAATTCTAGTCCACCCAGATGATCAGGCAAAGACTGCATTCACTACCCCATGGGGCACTTTCATGTATGTGAAAATTCCATTTGGGTTAAAAAATGCAAGGGCCACCATTCAAAGAGCAATGGACATAGCCTTTGCTAAAGAAATCCATGACTTCCTTGTAATATACATTGATGATCTCACAATATTCTCTAAATCAGATCAACAACACCTAGATCATCTTAGGCAGGTCTTTACTAAATGTAGGAAATATGGAATTTCTCTGAATTCTAAAAACTCTCTATTTCGGTTGGAAGAGGGGAAATTATTAGGCCACATTATCTCCAAATATGGTATCAAGATTGACCCAAAAAGAATTGACATCATTTTGTAGATACCACATCCCAAGAACATCAATGAACTTCAATCATTTTTAGGTAAAATAAACTTTTTGAGGAGATTTATCTCTAATTTAGATGAGTTAATGAGATTACTAAACAAAATGTTAAAGAAATATTCGACTACTAAATGGACTCTAGAGGCTAAAAAGTCATTTAAAGATATAAAGTTAGCCTTAACACAAACACTAGTCCTCATCGGTCCATTGTTTGATAGGGAATTTATCATATTTTCTTTTGCTTTAGAACAGACAATTGCTGCAGTCCTTTTGTAGAAAATTGATCAGGGTTTTGAATAGCCAATAGCCTTCTTTAGTAAAGCCCTGAGAGATGCACCTTTAAAGTACAATATAATGGAGAAACTGGATTTTTCTTTGGTCAAAGCTATTAAATATTTTAGAGTTTATATTTTGTACTCCCACATAGTAGCATATGTCCTCAATGCTGTAGTTAAAGACATTTTAACTCAGGATGGGCCTTATGGAAAGAGAGGGAAGTGGATAGCTACAATATTAGAGTATCATTTAGAGATTAAACCTACCAAATTGATCAAAGGCCAAGGTTTGGCTAAGCTCATGGTTGAATCAAACTATCAGTCCCTAGACATAAACTTCATTGCAGAACTAGATAACAAAGAGGAGATGGCAACTCCACAAATCAGCCAAGCCTTTATAGATTCACCATGGTATGCTAACATAATATATGTTCTAACCTTCAAGCTCCTCTATATCTATCCAGGACTAAAAGTAGGTTTTAAAGATGAAATCTTTAAAGTTTTGCATAATTGACAATGCCTTATTTTGGAAAAATCATGAAGGCATCTTTCTGAATTGTTTATTAAAGGAAGAATCTGATAAAATTTTGCAAGATTTTCATGCATGTAACTATGGGGGAAATCTCTATTGGAAGACAACAGTTGATAAGATCTTAAGGGCTATTTTTTACTGGCCCACTCCGTTTGCTGATGTGAAAAAGTTTGTAACCTCATGCCACAAATGTCAGATTTTTGAAGGAAAAAGAAAACTACTTCCATTACCTTTGAAACCTATATCAACTAAAACACCATTCAAACAATGGGGCCTTGACTTAATTGGTGAAATTCATCCCCCTTCCTCTGCCCAACATAGATGGATCTTAACTGCCATAGATTATTTTACAAAGTGGATAGAAGACATACCCTCAAGACAAGCCATTGATACTGTCATAATAGGTTTTCTTGAGGCTAACATTTTGTCCAGATTCGGTTGCCCCACCAAAATCATCATAGACAATGCTGCAGCCTTTAAATAAAAAAGGATGATTGATTTTTGTAACAAATACCACATAACCCTTGGTCATTCCACAACCTACTATACCAAGGAAATGGACTTGCAGAATCATCCAATAAGAGCTTAATGAATATTATCAAAAAATTGTTGGAAGATAATAAGAAGACCTAGAATAAGAAACTAATGAATGCTTTGTCGGTAGACAAGCTGACCACAAAGAAATCTATTGGTACCATTGCCTATCAGCTAGTCTATGGAATGGAGGTTGTTCCCATCTTCTTTGGGAACTCCAGTGATGAAATTACTCCAAGAAGCACAGGTTGAGCATAATGATATTCAGAGAAGGATCAACCAGACAATTCATTTGCACCAAACCAGGGAGCAAGTATACATTAGGTCCCAAGTTGTGCAGGAGAAAATCAAGAAAGCATTTGACAAAAGAACCAAGGTAGAAGATTTCTATCTAGGGGATAAAGTCTTGAAATGGGACTCAATAAGGGAGGAAAAAGGGAAACATGGGAAGTTTGATTTCATATGGAAAGGTCCTTACATTATTTATGCTTTCATAGGTAATAATGCTTATTTTCTCAAGGAATTGGATGGTGCAGAAATAGAAGGAGGACCAGTTAATGGTCGAATGCTAAAGGACTATATAGATCCCAGTTACTGATTCCACTAATTACTTTTACATACTATATCCTTCATAAAGTTAAGTGTGGATTGGATGGTAAATTTTGGAGTTGAAGCCTGAAGAGAAGACCCTGAACTTCAAAAGTTTCACTATCAATAAATATCAATAAAGAAACAAAGTAAAAGGGAAGTTGTAGAGTAAAATCACAGTAATTCAAAAGGCCATTGATCTACTAGTTCTTGACATTTCACCAGGAAATGCCATCCCCAAGTGGAGCCACTGCTATGTTCCTATACCAATAGGTGTCATAATTTTTGAATGGTTGAGGTCAAATATATAATATGTACATACATAAGCTTTTTGCAAATGTTTTCCATATTTGTAAAAAATCAAAATATTAAAAAATGTAAAGAGGGTATGTCCTAAAAGAAAATCAAAGGACAAAAAGAATGAAAAAGGTCAAAAAAGATGAAAAATGAACCCCAAAGAAAAAGAAAAAGACCATGAAAGTGTGCAAGTCCAAATGCCACTGCTATTTTAATTTTTGTATAATTGTTACCAGGAATAGTGTCCACTTAGATGCTTCTATTCCCACTAAGATGGCTGGCTATCTTAGAAACAAACAAGTAAAGTCTACTTTTGTTTCCTTTTATGAAAATAGACAAGAGGATAACCAAGAAGACCAACCTTAGTCTTTTGCTCGATTTCCTCTCCTTCTTGATAGAGCTTCGCCGCTTCTTATTCGTCTGCCCAGCTTCAAAAGAACCTGTGGAATCACAACAACATATTACTATCGAAGAAACAAAGATCTATATTCATAAATAACACAGGACCAGATGTGTGTTAACCACATAAATGCATATATAAACAAGTACACAAGAATATGGAAGGAAACTAGAATAGCTTTATTAAGATGAAAAGTAGCAAGAGGATTACAACCATATGTTCTGACCCAGCATCATCCTCCAGCTAAGAAGCCCTTATTCACCTCAAGCAAAGCTTAGATCACCTAACACTATGAATGTACACCAGAAAAGCAACAACACTTCTTTATAAGATACAAAATTCTAGCCTCCGGATCTCTATGATGAGGGATCCATATATAGATGATTACAGAGAGGTGAGTCATCTTCTAGGATCTTGATTAGTGTCCTCTCTCTAATAGTTCATGCTTCCACTTGGAGAATGATGATCTCTTACTCATCTCTGGTCGAAAATAGAGAGGCAAGTGTCAGAGGGGAAGCTTTTGGAAGATTCCATGATCTTCCACCTCGCATTCTTGTCCCTTCCATTTGTCCATTCCCGGCCATCACACCCTACAGAGGAGAAAATCAGTATGCATCGCACCTTGTACACTGGGAAGGTGATATGCATCGCACCCTCTGCATTGAGCTTTCAATATGGTC
>APFE031703483.1:112135-134211 GCA_000404065.3 Pinus taeda | reverse complement strand
AAACTTCATGTGGGTCATCTTATTCATGGCTGATAATATTTTTATTAGATTCCTCTCATCGAGGGGTGTAGGATTGATATAAAGATCATCCGAATCCGATAAGTATTCATGGAGATATGAATTTATTTTGATTATGGAATTATTATCAAGCCGACCTACAACTCATGTAGGCTTAGAAGCCCAACAGTCGCATCTATTCAAACATCAATGTTGTGTATAAATATAGGAGGACTTTTCCTCATTTGGACTCACTCATCTCATCACATCTCTCTCTCTCTCTACTGCACATAAAAGAGTCTCTTCTCTACTGCGCAGAAAAGGGTCTCTCTCTCCCACATGTGAAGCTGGAAGTTGTTGACCCTGAAGCTGCAACTGCAGATCCAAAGTTTGACCAGCGTTGACCATCAGATCTCCTACTTAGAACTGCGTTGTAGGTCCATCTGGATCTCCTCTGAAAGCCGCAACTTTTGGTGGTGGAATCAAGTCAATCTGACGGACGGTTTGCAAGATATCGACTGCCCTAGTTTGAAGGAAGCTGCTGAAACTAAAGCTGCAACTGCAGAAGTAAAGTTTGACTTGCGTAGACTAGAAGATCTCCTCATCTGAACTACGCTGTAGGTTCATCTGAACCTCCTCTGAAAGCGACAACTTTTGGTGGTGGAATCAAGTCAATCTGACGGACGGTTTGCAAGATATCGACTGCCCTAATTTGAAGGAAGCTGCTGAAACTGAAGCTACAATTGCAGAAGTAAAGTTTGACTTGCGTGGACTAGAAGATCTCGTCATCTGAACTACACTGTAGATTCATCTAAACCTCCTCTGGAAGCCGCAACTTTTGGTGGTGGAATCATGCTGATCCGACAGTGGGTTTGTGAGATATCGTCTGCCCTAGTTTGATGATGAAGCCGCTCATGCTGATGCTGCTGATCTAGGTTTTTCTACTGCTGATATAAATAAGATTTATTGTACTATTTCTCTCTGCTAAATTATTGAAGATAAAAGAAGATTTGATCAAAGGGTTTCCCCACACATTGTGGGGTTTGTCCCTGGCTAGCCACCACATCTTGTGTCTCTTGTCTTGGCTTGTTTTCTGTTGATCGTTTAATGTTCTATCTGCACTTTACTTTATGTCCATGTGATTGCTAATCTGTGGAATATAATAAGAAAAAGAAGTAAACTGTTATAAGCATAGAACATACCATATCTTAACAACCCCTTTGCCACAAACTTCGCCTTGTATTTCTCGATGCTACTGTCTACACCGTGCTTGATCTTATAGATCTAGTGTGATCCAATCACCGCCCTATCTGTCAGTCTAGGTCCCACCTCCCAAACATTATTCTGCATTATCGAGGTGTACTCCTCATCCATTGCATCCTGCCACACCTACTGCTATATGGCCTACTCATAGCTAGAAGGATTGTTATCCACAATTTGAACTCACCAATTCCATGTAGCTAGTGTACCTGTCTAGTCGTCTCTACTCTCTCTTGCCCATCCTAGAAATCCCCATAAACTCTTGAGAATCCCTGAGTGTCTGTTGAACCTCTCGGTTTATCGTGCCTGCTGTAGAAGGTGGTATTTAGACTTCCACAACCTCTTGATGCATGTCATATATTTGTTGCATTTGCTTCTCCATGCTGTATGAACTCTCAGGAACACCTATACTAGAGCCTTTGCTCATACTAGTAATGCTACTCATACTAACATGTCCCTAATTCTATTGTTCTACTGTTGGAGCTTCTGCTAGCTGCTCATTATGATCAAATGTTGTTGGAAAATCTCTGGACTGTCGATATGCCTTGTCCTCCTTGAATCAAACATCTCTTCTGACAATTATCCTCCGGGACCCTGGAATAAATATTTGGTATGCCTTTGAAGTGTCACTGTACCTGACAAAGTACCCTGTCTCTACAATCTAATCCACTTTGGAACTTGTCTCCCATGGAATGTGACAATAAGTGAAGCTGCCAAATATCTTGAAGTGGCTATCATATGGCTTCTTCCCTGTTAACACTTGCTCTGGTGTCATCTTTCCCAATGGCTTATGTGGGGCCCTATTCTGAATATATACTGCAATGCTGCATGCCTCTGCCCATAAGTATAATGGCATATCTTGGTCATACAACTTGGCCCTTGTTGCCTTTGATATGGCATGGTTCTTTCTCTTGGCAACCCCGTTCTACCGCGTGTTGTAAGGAACCATCCATTCCCTCTTGATGCCCTCCTTGGTACGTAACTCTTGTAATGCTTTCCCTATGTACTCACCTCCATTGTTTGACTGAAGCACCTTCACTTTCTTGCCTATTGAATTCTCCACAAGAGCTTTCAACACTTGGAAGTGACTAAAGACCTCATCCTTGGTCTTCAAGAAGTAAATCTAGGTCTTCTTGGAGAAATCATCAATAAAGGTAACAAAATATTCGTAACCTATGAGAGACTGTGTTGACATCGGACCACATATATCAAAATGATCTAAATCATGAACGCCTTTAGATCTGGTGTCACTCCTTGGAAACGCTGATTTAGCAAACTTCCCCAATACACCCCTTGCACACATCATCGTGCTTTGTGCTCGCCTTTGAAACACTTGTTACTGTCTCCCGAAGCAACATTGAGTGCCCCATGCTGGATATGGCCCATCCTCTTATGCCAAAAGTCTCCTTGATCTCTTGGATCACCGCTGCTTACTAGTGCCTTTGTAGTATCCATCTGCAACGTGTAAAGTCTGCCGCTCCTGACTCTAATTACTATGGGTGATTTCCACTCTTGTTGCTTTTCTGTCCTCTAAAGTGTACGTTGTGCCCCTTATCCTGTAGGATGGAAACAAAAATCAAATTGATCTTATTCTTGGCACATGCAACACATCGTAGATTGGAAAGTCTTGCCAGACTCCCTCTGAAATAGGATTGTCCCCCTCCCAACTAGATTACACTTGGACTTGTTCCCCATCTTAATTTGGAATCTTATTTCCTCCTCCTTGTAGCTAGAGAAGTACTCCCTAACTCCTGTCATATCGAATGATGCTCCACTATTTATATGCCAAACAACCTATGAGGTTGAGTGAGTCAAACAAGCTATGAGTGCAAATTCCTGTTCCATCCGATTGGAAAGCTCATCCACATTAGCAAAAGTTGTTGTCTGCTTCTTTCCCTTCTGATCACCTATCTTCCTCCTCGGGCAATTGCTAACATAATGACCAAATTTGTGACAACCATAGCACTTGACTTTTAAAAAGTCCTTGTCCCCCTTGGAGTTGGACCCTTTGTTGGATCCCTTGTTTGCTTTTTTCTTCCTTGCAAGAGCCACATTTTCCTGTTGCCCCTCACCCTTCTGTCTAGTGCTGTTGGTGCCACTGACGAGACTCCTAAGTTTTTCTTGGATAAAATTTGACCATAGTCTTTCCCAATCTAGAAGATCTTATCTTCCTGTAATAACTTATATGAAAACATCCCACTCCTTAGTAAACTCGTTGAGGGTTGTCTTAATGAGCTTATCATCCTTAAACTTCTCACCAACACCTGCTAATTAGTCCATTGACACATTTCACCATGGTAAGGTAAAATACAATGGTTTTGCCTTTGTTTTGTTTCATGCTTCTAAGTTTCTCCCTCAAGATCAATTTCATGTTTACACTGGAACCTTGATAGAGTTTACAAACTGCATCCCACATCTTCTTCCTCATATCTTCATCTACTATATGAGGCACGATGTTATCCTTCACCCCATCTAGATAATGCGCCCGTTTTGACATTTTCCTTCTTGTAGGTTAGGCGCTGTGCTGCATCCGTCGGTATGGCGACAACACCAGTCACATATTCTTTTAGACCATTCTCCTCAAAGATCAACACGATTTTGGATTTCCATATGCCAAAGTTAGTTGCTATCTCTAATCTGTGCTAATCCTGTAAACCAAATGAGACCATTTTTTTGAAACCTGCGGAATAGAATAAGCAAACTCCAAGTAAATCTAAGACAAATTGATTTGGATTTTATAAAGCCTCAGTGTTCTCTTTTGTACCTGTTGAAAATTGGTAGCTCAAGGATGGATTTCTTTAAATAAAATCTCATTTGTGACAATTCTGGAGTGACTTTCTAAAAATAGAAAGTCGTGTCTAGCATCTCAAGTATGACGTTCCAAAAGTAGTAAATCACCTTGCATCAATTTGTAATCAAGTATACTTGAAGGAAAACCACTTAACTTATCATTAATCAATCCTAATAGTTCAATCTCGTCTTAATCATCAATATTATTAATATTATTCTTATTATTCTTATTATCTTTTATGACACTATGATATTATTATTAAAAGGAATGACAAGTCACTTTACTTTCATCACCTCAATCACTTCGCACCTCTCCCCTTGATGACTCACTTGGCACTATGTAACTCTCTCTTATGCACTCATTAAAGACATGACATATTCCTCTTACACTCATTAAAGACATGTCATAAAGTATTCCTCTTATGCTCTCTTTAATGCATATGATACACTCTCCTTAACTAAGGCATGCGTTCCTCTCTTAGTGGCATAAGTTACTAAGACATGTGTACCTCTTCTTAATGGCATAAGTTACTATGGCATGCATACCTCTCCTTAATGGCATAAGTTAATAAGGCACGTGTTTCTTTTCGTAATGGCATGAGTTACACTCCCCTAAATGACATATGTTACTCTTCCTCAAGGCATGCATATTGCTCCTCCTTTATGACAATAATTCATTTCTCCTCCTATATATGTGTCTCATGTCTTCTCACCTGACTACTACTACTTGTGCATTGTGAAATTCAAACTTGAGAGAGAGAGTTGGAGAGACTTGAAGAAGATTGTGTGAGAGAGAGAGAGGGAGAGACTTGGAGAGTAAGAGCAGAATTTGGTGAGCCGATTTTGATTCAATGCTTAAGTGTTTCAATGTTGATTCAGTTGAAGGGAGGGTTGATTCAGTGTTTGCATCTGCTGCTGCTACTAGTGATCTTCATGCTACAACTTGTTCAAATCTGGGTGAACTTATTCATTCTCTTGATCTCTCATTATACTTAGCGTCTCTATTGAACAATTGATATCTAATAGAAGAGGAATTTGGTTGGGTTTTCCCCTTGTGGGTTTTGCCCTAGTCATTGGACCTAAATTCTCAGTGTCTCATTTTGTTCTTGGCCGTCTTCTATTGTGCAATTGGTTTATGTTATCTACAATTGCTTAACTAATATTGCAACAAAATGAAGTTTTTGGAATAGGTAATTGTTTCACCATAGAACATCAGAATTTCAACATGTTATCAGAGCTTTGGTGAAGACAAGCCCAAGAAGATAAGAGCTATCACTCCTTTGCAGAAATTTTACTTCAAAGAGATCTTATTTGCTGCTGAAATTTGTTGCCCATGAAGATACGAGCTATCGCTCCTTTGCAGAAATTGTACTTCAAGGAGATCTTATTTGATGCTAAAATTTGTTGCCCAAGAAGATAAGAGCTATCACTTCTTTTGCAGAAATTTTACTTCAAAGAGATATTACTTGTTGCTGAAATTTGTTTGACTTGATCAAGATGTATACTTCTTACTTCAAGAATGAATAGAAGCTGAATGATGCTTTGAATTTTGGTCCATGGAAAAAAAGATTGGATATTACTCTTGAAGAACATGTTGTACTGGAATATGTGGAAGGCGAGTTAGTAAAACCACCAGAAAATTCGAAAGTTGTTGTCAAGGCCAAATTCAAGAAGGGAAAAGTCAAGGCTAAGAAGATTATCCTTTATTCTCTTGGAGACCATCTCATCACCTGTGTCTTCAGGTTGAAGAAATCTAAGGAAATGTACGACAAGTTGATTGGAATGTATCAAGTAAACAACTTGAGCCAATTCCTTGTTTGGAAGAATCAACTCAAGGACATTAAGATGAACAAAGCAGAGACCATTCAAGCATACTTCATCAGGATGTCAAAAATCAAGGATCAACTATCAACTATTAGTGAAATTTTATCTGATAGAGAGCTGGCGCTGATTACACTTGGTGGTCTTTCTCAAACTTGGGAAACTTTTATTACTATCATCAGCAACAATGATAAGTTTCCCACATTTGATGAGCTCTTGGGAAAGTGCAATCAAGAAGGGGCAAAATGATTTACAGAGGGAAGAATTCCCAAGCATGAAGAGGGAGAACCTATTGCTTTTGCTGTCCAAGACAAGAAGCAGAAAGTAAAAATAGGTCATCACTTTTCAAGAAAGCCTGCTCCTAGATTTAATAGTTTCTATAAATGGAGCAGGGACTTATCAAAAGTTCAATGCTACAAGTGCCATAAGCATGGCCATTATGCTCATGATTGTCCAGAAAATAGAAGAGCACCAATATCCAACTACAACAATCGTAACAACAATTTCAGATCTAATTATAGAAGAAGAAGAGAAGCTCGTCTTGTTCGTAAAGAAAGCTACCATTCTTCCAAGGGTCCAAGGAACCCAAGGTATGATAATAATGCAACTGAGACACAATCACAATACTTTCTCGTTTCTGCTCTTTCTAGTTCCTCTCATGCAGATTCTTGTGACAACTGGTTGGTTGATAGTGGCGCTTCAAGACACTTTACTGGTTATAAAAATTTTCTCTCAAATCTGGGTGAGGGGAGACAAATCTGGAAAATATTCTCGGAGATAACTCTACATATCCAATAAAAGGATCTTGTTTTGTTTCTTTTCATCTGGATCAAGTTAAAACTATATCTCTTCAAGAAGTTTTGTATGTACTTGGTTTGAAAAAGAATCCTATATCTATATCTGCCTGACAAGACAACGGAATGATAGTTGCTATCATAAATGGAAAAGTTTTCACTTGGACAATGAGATCTAGCATGAGATATGCCTTCACTCTGGGATCTATTGGAAAATCAAGGGAGATTAAGATATATGATGATTTTCCTTATCTTGATAATTATTTGTGAACTTTGTTGGCTTAATTATTTTGTGTTTAATTTTCTTCATCAAACAATTATTAGTCATGAATATCACAAAAAATAATCGAGACAAGATATAGGCTCCACGCCATGGCAAAACCCCACAACTTGGGGAAAACCCGAACAATCCACTTCTTATAGAATCAAATCCAAAATGAGACTTTTCAAGACCTAATGACCAAGACAAGCCACCTTCTAGTTACAAGTCAATGCTTTAATGTTTTTTTTCTTCGTTAAGTCAATACCACAAGATGTCTTCTTCTTTGGTCTTCATTCACTATAATCTCGACCTTCTGAACTGTCATTGTACTTTTCACTGCAAGTTTTAGACCTTCTGAATTATTACTGCAATTTTCGGCTTTTTGAAATGTTATAGTACCTTCTACTATAATTTTCGGACCTCACCGTAATCTTTACCATAATTCTTCAACCTTTGAAATGCTATTGTACCTTCGGCTTGTGGTTGGTTGGGTAACCTTGGTACATGCAAACATCTCTTATATGTTTCGGTTCTCCTTTCTTTTATATGCTTCTTGCTAGTCCTTCTATGTTCCTTATGAAGTGATCGAATTGCAGATCATCTCTCCAAATGATTTTAAATTACCTCCTTTATATAGTTGTTTCCATATGTCAAATAACCAGGTAATGAGGCCGACTTGCGCTGCTTCTTGAGGTCGACTTGTAGCTAGAGGCAAATTTGATTTTCAATATGACAATATACCCAAGAGGGTCTTACAAATGTTGACTTCTTTTGACTTATGACAATTCCTATAGGCATGCAATGGATGCTAGACCTATTTGACCAATTACCCAAGCATGAAACCCATGCTTCATAAATAAATAATTATCTTTCTTCTTTACGTCATATATACATAATGACATGAGTACAAAGACAAATATGAAGACCGAACCTAGTTACTTTTCCAACACTCCCTCTTAACTAGGGAGGTTTTCATAATGACTCAACAAGTCCATCTCAAGTGGAAATAGTCTCATACAAAGGGATCTAGATTGATAAGCGTCACTCATCATATCCAACATTGTCACATTATGCAAGGCCTTAACAGGTACACTCTATCTCTCACAAGATCAGAGCACAATGCTGGGAGGCCTTCCATAGGACACCATACCGCCTCATCATGGTACATACTCCACCTAAGATACCCGGAGTAATTCTACTACCAGACCATTCTTATCCAAGTCCATGTGACTTAGGATCTTCATCCTAATCTATCACATTACATGACTCTAAGAATTTTTGTCCAAGATGCTTATCCAATCGAACTTTCTCCTTATCCATGTTCATGTACTTGACTTAGGACATCAATCCTGATCCATCATAGTACCTGACACAAGGAGAACCAAACAAGTCATCATTCCCTATCTGTGATGCATGCAATAGACTTACAACTATTAGTTCTGGTCTAGTACATGACACAGGAAGAACCAATGTCCAACCATACTTCCTTTCAATCAGGGAGGACATCCCTATTCTCCTTTTAATTAGAGAATAAATCTTGCTCCTATTCAAGGAGACTCCTTTTACTCCCTCTCAAACCTAGAGGAGATTCTCGACTTCACAACCCCATGTCCTCTTCCTTGTCCTATAAGTTCTTTATAGCTTGCATGGCTCCCTCTTTCCTTCACATTTCATTGTACAAAGCATGCTTCCTTTCACAGAGCCATCTTCTCATGACAGATTCTAGGTCATCCATCTTACACATCACTTTTGTCTCTACTTTATCAATGAAGGCATTCTATTGAGCCTTCCCCAACTTCAAGCTGACCATACTTTCCTCACGAAAGTGATCTTGCTTCTAGACCTACAAGTTATCTTCTCACACTGCTACCTTCCAATTCCAAGATGAGCACATCTTGATCTTAATGGATGACAAGTACCAGATGTTGAGCTTTCCCTCAATATCTGTACAATTTGACTTGTCTCAATTGTCATCATGCCCTTGCAACATCTTTCTAGGTAGAAAAGCAATATGTCAACTAGATAATCAATAATAGATATTATCATCACACTTACCTCACCATGACAATTTCTTCAATAAAGCATTAACATCTTCATGGTCCATTTCCATATGAGTCTATCTTTATGCATTTGAGTGCCCAAGGATCCAACTTGATTACCAAGTTACCATTCTTCCTTCAATGAACTTTGATAACATTAGTTTCCTCGGGGTCTTTACAGTTCTCTTCATTCATCATGCCCTTCATGGCATAAGATCAATGTTGCTTAGTTATCCTTCTCATTTTGCTTCCTTCATTATGTACCTGCATTGATCATCGACAAGTACCACCAAGCAAAATATACAAGTACAAGAGCATGATTATAATTTTGATAATCTAGAGATTCCATGGCCTCTTAGAGAGGGAGAATTCATAGGGTTTTCAGATCCAAACCCTATGTTTCTTGATATTTCCCTATGAAACATCAACCCTAGGGTTTGAACCCAAATTCTCATCAAATTCTGCCTTCACAAGGGTTTGCCATACACCTTAGACTACCTACAAACCCTAGAATCCAAAATCTAGGGTTTCTATGAGGGAACAAACAAACTAGGGTTAGGGTTTCTAACTTGACAAGGGTTTTCCTACTTCAAGCATTATCTAGGGTTTATAATCCCTAGATTCCAAAGATGAAGTCTACAAGCTCTATGATCAAGATATACATAGAAAAACCTAACACATTCAACCATGCATAAAATAAGTGCACATGCCTTATGACTACATACCTTAGTCAATCATGATTGCTTGAAACTGCTGCAAAGCCTACTCCTTGATTATATTGTCCCAGGTATTTTTACTGCCACAGCTGCCACAATCTTCCTACTATTTTTAGAAGTGAGGACTCGAAAGTTGTCGTAGCTGAAGTCTGTCTTCCAATGGTCTATGATGCCTTCCAAGGTACTACTCTTTCCAAATCAAGATGCTCTACAACTGCTTACTCTTTAGGAGCTCAATACAGTCCCTAAAGATTCTTGGCATTCTAAGCATTCAACATACTGAAGTACTGTGGCCATGTCAAACTATTTGGCCTTCACAGATCCTGCTGTTACTTCAGTCGCACAAACCATGTGATAACTCCTACTGGCCCGCAACCTGTGCTATCATAGAGGGGACTTCGGCCAAGTATCTTCTTCTAGCCCTAAATAGAGGTCAAGACTCTCCTTTTTCACACAGAAATCTATGCCAAAAAACAAGAGGAAAGACCAAAGCACGTTCTTCTTCTTCCTTGCAGCTTGACTCCCTGAGGTCTGTGACCTTCTTGTGTAGTTTTCTATTGATGCATTGCACTTTGGATGGTTTTATTGTAGGAATAACTCCTCCATAAGCATGAATCCTTAGCATTTCTTTTGGTCCTTCAAATTCAGTCTTCTCATGGAGATATGTCACTAAAATATTGTCATTAATACCCCCCTTTTTTTAGCTCTTAGAGATGTACAGAAACAGAGTTTCTGCTCTTCATTGAAGGCAACTTCAGAAATGAGTGATGTGATAGCCTTGATGCTTCAGATGTGTACTTCATAATGTCCTTGGAGTGAACAATACTTGTATAATTCTGAGAAGTATTTTGGAGGAGATGTCTTGTAGCATAGTTAGATAATTCCCATAAGAAGAAACCTTTTAGATTCTCTGATTTCCAGATCTCGATCTCAGATAGGCAAAGGATAATTCAGACTCTGTCTTTGTGTCATACATCAAGCTACTGTAGTCTTGAATTGTAACAATTGTCACATCTAAACTCGGATTATTGTGTCATATTTGATTGCAGACCTTAAATATCTTTTGATTGTCCTCTTTCTTTTAGAACTTTGCTCTTTGGAATTTGATCCTTCAAATTGTAGAACATAAGTAGATCTTGTAGAATAGAATGTAAAACTCGTATTCCTCTAGTTACATTACTACATTTAAAGGATAGCCAAAATTTGCTATAGGATGGCACTTCATCTTTCTGCCATCGATGGAGTAAAGGTATCTTCAAATGATGCCAACATCAATGATCTTCAAGCCTCCTTCTGTTAACCTTAGCTCTGATACCATGTTGGAAAATCAAGGGAGATTAAGATATATGGTGATTTTCCTTGTCCTGATAAATTATTTGTGAACTTTGTTGGCTTAATTATTTTGTGTTCAATTTTCTTCATCAAATTATTATCAATCATGAAGATCACAAAAAACAATAGACACAAGATATAGGCTCCACGGCAGGGCAAAACCCCACAACTTGGGGAAAACCCGAACATCCACTTCTTATAGAATCAGATCCAAAATGAGACTTTTCAAGACCCAAGGACCAAGACAAACCACCTTCTAGCTACAAGTTAACACTGCAAAAGTTCTTTTTAAGTCAATACCGCAAGATGTCTTCTTCTTTGGTCTTCACTCACTTGGCCTTTTGAACTGTCACTGTACTTTTCACTGTAAGTTTTAGATCTTTTGAATTATTATTGCAATTTTTGGCTTGTTGGGAATCACGATTGCCATTAGACCAAAACCTGCGGGTGTTAGTCAACAATGGCATCGCCAGAGATAAGGATCCACGAGAGTTGGTTAGTCCATGTTGTGAAACACACAGGGAGCGTTGGTTTATCCAATGTCCAACAATCTCCCCCCCAACTTGAGCCAGGTGTGTATTGAACTCGTGACCTACGCTTTGATATAAGGATCCATGAGAGGTGGTTAGTCCATGTTGTAAACACACAGGGAGTGTTGGTTTATTCAATGTCCAACAATCTCTCCCCCAACGTGAGCTAGGTGTGTATCGAACTTGTGACCTATGCTCTGATCCCACTTGTTGGGAATCACAATTGCCGTTAGACCAAAACCCGCAGGTGTTAGTCAACGATCGTATCACCAAAGATAAGGATCCACAAGAGGCGGTTACTCCATGTCACAAAACACACAGGGAATGTTGGTTTATCGAATGTCCAACACGACTTTCTGAAATGTTATAGTATTTTCGGCTTTCTGAAATGTTATAGTGCCTTCTATTGCAATTTTTGGACCTCACCGTAATCTTTATTGCAATTCTTTGACCTTTGAAATGCCACTGTACCTTCAGCCTGTGGTTGGATGGGTGACCTTGGTATATGCAGACTTCTTTTATATGTTTCAGTTCTCCTTTCTTTTATATGCTTCTTGCTAGTCCTTCTATGCTCCTTATCAAGTGATCGAATTGCAGATCATCTCTCCAAATGAATCCAAATTACCTCCTTTATATACTTGTTTCCATATGTCGAATAGCCAGGTAATGAGGTTGACTTGTACTGCTTCTTGAGGCTGACTTGTAGCTAGAGGCAAATTTGGTCTTCAATATGACAATATACCTAAGAGGGTCTTACAAATGATGTTGACTTCTTTTCACCTATGACAATTCCTATAGGCATCGAATGGATGCCTAGACCTATTTGACCAGTTACTCGAGCATGAAACCCATGCTTCATATATAAATAATTATCTTTCTTCTTTACATCATATATACTTAATAACATGAGTACAAAGACAAATATGAAGACTAAACCTAGTTACTTTTCCAATGGGTTCGAGATTTGAAGGTCTTTATAAAGTCAATGGAAGACCAATCCATGCATTGATTCACGACATCAATCATCAATGTGAACTTTGGCACCGAAGGTTTGCTCATCTATGCTATAAAGCATTGCCTCATGTGAGAAAGATGGTTTCTGAAATACCTGAGATTAGAGTGCATCATGATGGGGTCTGCCATGTGTGTGCAAGTGGAAAACATGTAAAGGGACCATTCTATTCAAGCAAAATCACAACCAATCAGGTACTTCATCTCATACATTCTGATTTATGTTGATCTATGCGTGTAACTTCTCTTGATGGCTACTTGTATTATATAATCTTTGTGGATGAATTTTCTTGCAAGACATGGATTTTCTTTTTTGAAAAACAAAAGTCAAGCATTTAACATGTTCAAAGACTTCAAAGCTCTGGTAGAAAAACAAACTGGAAAGCATATCGAAATCTTCAAATTTGACAATGGAGGAGAGTTCACTTCAAATGATTTCATTAACTTCTACAAAGAAGCTGGAATTAGATAAGAGACCACCATACCATATAACCTAGGACAAAATGGTGTGCCTAAAAGAAAAAACAAAACTATCATAGAGGAAATCAATGCTATGTTGCATGATCAAAAGCTAGCAAAGTTTCTACGCGGAGAAGTTGCTAACATTGTTGTCTATGTCCAAAATATATCTCCACACCGAGCCTTAAACAACAAGACTCCTAAAGAAGTCTTCAATAGTGAAAAGCTCGAGGTTGGGCACTTGAGGATTTTTGGCTTCCCTGTCTAGTTTCATGTGCCAAAGGAAAATAGCAACAAGATGGAAGCTTCAGGTAAGAAAGGTACTTTTGTTGGTTATTGTAAAAATTCTATAGCTTACAAAATATACGTACTTGGTCAAAGAACTATAGATTTTAGCAGGGATGTAACATTTGATGAATATGCATCTCTTGGAAAGGCAAGAGGCACTCCCCTTCCTCCTGCTAATGGTGACAGACATTCAAAAAGATCTTGAGCTTGAGCTTGATCTTGCTGATGAACCCATGTAGCCCATGGAACCCTTGGATCCTTTGCCATGTGATCCTCCTGCTAGAAAGAGACCATTATGGCTTTGTGACACTCTACAAGATACTAATAGACATGTTTCCCCTAGAGGAACCTTTAGAGAAAGCAAGAAACCATGCCAGTTCCAAGGATACGTTGTAGCCATGAGCAACCTTATTCAGGTTGAACCATGCACTTTTGAGGAAACCATGAAATATCAAGTATGGAAAGATGTAATGGCCAAAGAATATGAGTCCATCATACATAATGATGTATGGGAAGTAGTTCCAAGACCCAAAGGTAAGCCTGTTGTCACTTCTAAATGGTTGTATAAACTTAAACATGGTGCAAATGGTAGTGTTGAAAAATATAAAGCTAGATTTGTGGCTAGCGGTTTCTCACAGAAAGAGGGAATAAACTATGATGAGATTTTTGCACCTGTTCCCTGATATACTACCCTCCGATCTTTTGTGGTTCTAGCTGCTAGCCAGGGATGGATTTTTCACCAAATGGATGTGAAAATTGCTTTTCTGCATGGCTTCCTCAAGGAAGAAGTATTTGTGGAGCAACCACAAGGCTTTGAAGTGTTGAAGAATGTAACTAGTGTCGGTATTCATAATTGTATTTGAGTCATGATGTAATGTGTTTGTCAAAAGGAAGAAAAAAAATTATTATAAAAGAAATTGACTTATTAAAGCATGGGTTTCATGCTTGGGTCAATGATATTTAGGTCAAAGCCTCCATTGTAGGTTTCTAGTGTTTATGTCAAGAGTCCTTGTCCTTGTCATCATGTAAAAGACCCTTCTTGGGCTTCATCTATCAAGAAAAAATTATTTGATGTAAATTAGGTCTTTTAGGTCTCCTCCACCAAGTTGGCTTCAAGAAGGACAAGTCGACCTCATCAAGGGAATTTGACCTCACAGATTCACTATATAAAGGCAACAACTCGACCTCATTTGGAGCACATAACACACAAGTTTGATCTGTAATAGTTGGAGGAAGAAAAGAGAGCGAAATCCCTAAGGAGGACAACCTAGCAAATGAGAAGGAAGTCCTTGTCAAGCAAAAGAAGTCGAAATTTCTCTCTACTACCACACGTGCGAAGTTGGTGGGTTGCTGGAAAGGACGAAATTGCAGAAATGAAGTTGGGCCAAAATTCTGAAGTAGTTGGGCCGAAATTCTGAAGTAGTTGGGCAGAAATTCTGAAGCAGTAAGGCCAAAAATTTATCTTTGATGCAGTATTGATGCAGTATTGTTGCAGTTGATCTTTGGAGTCTGGAAGGGCAATTTGAGGGCTGACTTGGTGGAGTGAGAAGAGACTTTTAGTCTAAGGTCTTGGTTTATCTCAATTTGATTTACTAGTGGAAGAGTTTGATTGGGTTTTCCCCTAGAGGGGTTTTAGCCTTGGCTGAGTGCCTACATCTGGTGTCGCTATTCTTCGTGTTTTGATTTGATGATTACTTGATGAAAAGAAGATAAAAGAAGAACATAAAGAAAGTTAATAAAACCATAAGAATACCGCAAGTAATTATCAACATAAGAAAATATTTTTGCCTTTCTAGTTTTCTAACATGGTATCAGAGCTAAGGTGAAGAAGGAAGGAAAAAGGAACCTTGAAGATCTACTGCAAAGGTCAAAGGATAAGGTTCATATAAGAAGGGGAAGGTCCACTATCGATATCAAGAAAAAAAGACATGACAATGAAGATTGAAAATAAGCTAGAAGGAGCCTCCAACTACAGGGCATGGAAGAAGAAGAAGATGGATCTTATTCTTGCTAAGCATAAAATTTTGGATTTTGCTCAAGGAAAAGTTAAGAAACCTATAGATGTTGCAGGAAAGGAAGGTTAAAAAATTAGAAAGGCAAAAAGATTTTCTTATATAGATAATTACTTGTGATTCTTTTATCTTTATATTCTTCTTTTATCTTTTAGTTCATCAAGTTTCCAAAACAATAACACAAGGACAACAAATGTAGGTAGACAACCAGGGCAAAAACCTTATCTAGGGGAAAACCCAGTCAACAATTCTTCGTTCAATAGTTTCTCGAGATAATCCAAGACTTTAGACCCAGACAGAGACTCCCTCCACACCAAGTCAACCCTCAATCCTTCTTGCAAATGACAACCCTTCACAAGCAACTTCGACCTGGCAGCATTAGCAATAACTTCGACATAGTAGTAGCTTCGACCCAACAGTAGTAGCAGCAACAACTTTGACCAAACTTGGAAGACTTCAATCTCCCTTGATAGACCTCAGAACATAGTGAGAGTTGTCCCAAAATTTCAATCTTGAGGTCTACTATCTCCTTCCAGAAACTTGCACTCCTTTCCAGCCCTTCTTCTAGCCCTTTCTCAACTTCACAATTTACCAGATTCTAGCTTCAGAAATCGAACTATATGTGAGAGATTGAGATGCTCCAAATGAATTCGAACTGCCTTGTATTTATAGCTTTCTAGGGAGGTCGAATAACTTGTCTTGAGGCCGACTTGGTGTGGAGGAGACTAAATTCATTTTTGACTCAAAAATAATTATTTTTACATGATTCGGAAGCCCAAGAAGGATCTCTTTTAATGTACAATGACTCGAATGACTCATAATAAATCCTAGAAGTCTTGAATGGGGACTTTGACCTAAAACATGATAACCCAAGCATGAAACCCATGCTTTAATAAGTCATAGAAATAATAATAAAAATATTTTCTTCATTCTTTTGATAAGTACATCTCAAATACATTTATAAAGACCGAACCTAGTTGCAAATTTCAACAAGGAAAATTATATGGAAACTAATATATTGGCCATGAATCTAATAGTAGATTGAGTGAAGGAATAATCCCATACATATCCAATATAGATTTTGCACAAGAAATGTATGAAGCCCTCTCCAAGTTGTTTAACATCAAGAACATTGGCCAGATAGCTAGTCTTGAGAATGAACTAAGAACAATAAAGATGACAAAAGATGACATTGTGTCATCATATTTTGTAAGGATATCTAGAAAGAACTCATGAAGTTGTACCAGAGAAAGAACTCATGATTGCTACACTACTAGATCTACCAAAATCTTGGAGTTTTTTTACATTAGGAATTAGCAGTGGAAAGATACACCAACCTTTGAACAAATGTGGAATGCATGTTGTCAAGAAGAAGCCCACATCTCATTAGTAAGTAACAAGAAGGAGGATGAAGAAGACAACACTTCAAATGCCTACTCTGCTCATCACAAGAAAAATGGAGCATACAAAAAGTTCAAACGTCCAAAGAAGAGGGTTGATCTATCAAAGATTGAATGTTATAATTGTCATAAGATGGGACACTACAAAATTCAATGTCCTAAAAATCTAAGAAATAAGAAGAGAAAAAGAGAACATGAAAATATTGTTGATGAAGCTCCACCCAAGAAAAACAAGAGATTGAAGAATTTGAAATCAAAGCCTTATTTGCTAAAGTCTCTTAGGGATACTATCCCCTGCATATCCTTCTACTTAAAGTTTTGTAATGTTTTTCGTTCATGTTTTGATTTCTAGAGTACGTAGATATAATATATTTTGTTAGAAACTTTTTGGATTTTTTAAGTTGTAGGTACCCCTTAGAAAGACTAAATTAAGAGGGAGCCTTCACCATTTTACCAAAAGATAAGTATATCATTCTTTGTTTCATCTTTCATGTTTGGTTTCCTCCTCACATCAAGATTTGTTTGTATTGAATACTCTTAATCTTTGTCTTTATATTTTCCTTGGCAAGAAAGGAAAGCTTGCTGAATACACAAAGGTTATGGAGGAAGCTTCAAAGGATAGACCTGAATCATGAAAGTGTTGAAGAATGTAACTAGTATCGGTCTTCATAATTGTACTTGAGTCATAATGTAATATATTTGTCAAAAGAAATTTTTACTATTATTAATTTGACTTATCAAAGCATGGATTTCATGCTTGGGTCAATAGTCATAGGTCAAGCCTCCATTGTACGATTTTAGGATTTGTAAGCCAAAGTCAAAATCCATTTTGTCATGTCAAAAGCTTCCTCCATCAAGTCATCTTGCAAGTCGGCCTCCAAACTACTCTTCTACAAGTCGGCTTCATAGATTACTCATGTCGGCTCATTTTACAGTTGGAAACAACTATAAATATACATGTAAACTCGGCTCAACAGTAGCAGTTTGGGAGATTTCAGAGAAGGGTAATTCATATGATTAGGAGATCAAAGGACTATATGAATGCAAGCCGAGATAGTTAAGCTACCACAAAATCGAAGTGTGATGCTCTTACTACACTGCCATAGAACCGAAGCATAACACTCTTACTGGGATACCACAGAGCCGTAGCATGACATTATTATAGGACTGAAGAATGATACTATTACAGGACCGGAGCATGACCTTATTGCAGGACTAAAGCATAACACCAAAATTTGTCAAGGGTTGTAGGATTGTGTTATCATATGAATTATACCATTACAGGACCAAAGCATGACCTTACTGTAGGACTGAAGCATAACACTGAAATCTATCAAGGGTTGCAGGATTGTGTTATCATATTGTTGCAAGAATGAGGTGTTGGGTATAGACTGAAAAACAAAATACTAAACACAGGACTTAGAACTGAAGAATGATGTAACAAGGTTGACTTGATGGATGGAAGAAGTCTTTGGTCTAGGTTATAAGGGTCTTGATCATCTCAGATTTGTATCAAATCTACTGAAGGAAGAGTTCCTGACTGGGTTTTCCCCTACCTAGGGGTTTTGCCCTGGCTGTGTGCCTACATCTTTTGTCCTCCTTTGTTTATTGATTGGCATTAGTCTTTATGATAAGAAATGTTGAAAAATGTAACGAGGTTCGTTCTTCATAATGACGTGTAATCATGATTTTATGTAATTGATGAAGAGAAGAAAAATAAAATTATTTTGTAATGCTTGAGTCATGGGTTTCATGCTCAAGGAATTTTATGTTATAGTTAAGGCTCCCATTGTGAGCCTTTAAGGTTGGTCATCAAGTCATAAGGTCTAGGAAGTCAATGTTATGTATTGAAGACATGTTACATATTGTAAAAAGTAATTTTGATTGTGTCAATAACCCTCCAAGAACTTGTCACAAGCTATTACTCATGTCGGCCTTCTAAAAGGATGAAGATGTTGCTATACAAGCATTTTGGCCCAAGTACAAGGTGAAGTCAGCCTATTTTGAGAGACATTCCACTATATATAGAGAAGACTTGACCTCCATTTGGACACCATTCGATCAAGCACAAGGACATAAAAGAAGTGCGAAGATCACAAGAAGAGACTTATCACCAAGCGAAGGAAGAAGGATCATCACTGAGCTTGTTTTTTGATCTATTTTTGGGTTAATACACTCCACACGTGTGAGGATCTAGTTTGTCTATTGCAGGAAGGACCGAGATATCACAATCATATTAAGAAGGCAGATTTAGTGACAAAACGAGTTGATTCTCACGCTGAGTTATCACAATCATATTAAGAAGGCAGATTTAGTGAGAAAACAAGTTGATTCTCAAGCTGAGTTGAAGAAGAAAGAGTCTCCATCTAAAGCGAAGAAAATTGAGGGACAAAATATCTCTCACGTGCTACAACTAGGGTTTCTGAGGAGGCCAAAAAGTTATAGGTCTGACCCAAGAAGCCGAAATTTGAAGGATAGCCAAGGAGGAGGGAGAAGCAAGTAGTTTGACCATCGTTGACTCAAGAAAGAAGAGGAAGCCTTGTGACTTGGTCATGGAGAGGTTAATAGGTCAAAGGTCTTGGTCTTGGAATTCATCGCTTGAAGATTCTATAAGAAGAAGAGCTTATTTGGGTTTCCCTCTCAAGTTGGAGAGGTTTTGCCCCTAGCTGATCGCGTACATTCTGTGTCTCTTGTCTCCTTATTGTTTATGGTTTGGTCGCTGTTTGATGAAGAAGAACACTATAATAATCTAAGAAAAGAAAAAAAACTAATCTAAAGAATTAAAAAGCATTCGCAAGCAATTATCATTAGAAAAGAAATCACCTAATCCTAATGCCCTAGATTTTTCAACAAGAACAAGATAAATTGAAAAAAGAATTGATAATGAAACATCACAAGATAATGTTATAATAAGAGAAATCAATTAAATAAAAACCCTAGTTGCCACCCTAATGGATTTCTCAATAGAAAGGAGTTTTGTTTGCAAAGGAAGCCCTTCAAGAATTGATGTCCTACATGGTTTGTTAAAGAGCAACTCAAGATACGTCTTACACTGTTTGCAAAGGAAGCCCTTCAAGAATTGATGTCTTACACGGTTTGTTAAAGAACAAGTCAAGATATGTCTTAGACTACAAGTATTGTTGCAAAAGGTATGATCATGCTTCTTTTGAAATTTGCTCTACATTACTAACATCTTTATGTCTAGGGTTTTGAATCATAAAGATTCATGTTTGGGTGATTAGTCGTTAGATTGAATATACCTTCATTATACTTGTCATTTGTTCATTTTTGTGAAACCCTAACCTATAGGGTTCACTATAAAACCCTAACCTCTTGTTGGTAGGGGTATGTCAATGTTAATTATGAAACCCTAGTTTATTTAGCTGTTGTTGATAAAGTCTAGAACATATAACGAAATCCTATTCTTTTGATGTTTAGGGTTTTGGTAATGTTGAGGTAAAAATCCGTCCTTTAGGGTTTGTTGTTAATGAAACCCTAGATTTTTAGGGTTTGGTGAATTAGGGTTTATGGACAAAACCCTTGTAATAGCTTAAGTAAGATCCTAGGAAGGAAAACCTAGGTGTATATTTGTCTGAATGATCGAAACCTTAGCCTGGTCAAAATTGTTGTATATCTAATTTCAATGTAATGATCTTGGGTTTACCTAGAAAATATTGATAGGTGATGCTAGTGCATGATAATGAAATCCTAGATATGTATATGTGAGTACGCTATCTTGATTGTTGATGAACTGTAAGGTATATAACACATCCCTACTAAATATTGATATTCTAGGGCATGATGAAACCCTAGAAGTATACTATTTAGTTTTAATGATAAATTCTAATTGCAACAAACCCTAGTAGAGTTTGACATGTAATTCTAAAAGCATATTGTTGAAACATTAGATGTATAGTACTATGATTGGATTGATATCTTGATTGAATCGCTAATATTTAAGGCTTTATGTCTCGAAAATAGAGTCTAGGGTTTCTGACAAAACCCTAGCAAATTGTTGAAGTCTAGAATATAAAAAGATATGACCCTCGTTGGTTACGAACATAAACCGGTTTAGGTATTTGATATCTAAAGCTGGAATGTTTTGATGCTTCCATTGTAATAACTTGGTTTTGATATAGTTGACTTCATGCTTCTATATATTTGTATTTGGTTGTACTTGCTATTAAAGTTTTGCAGGTACATAGTCTTCAAGGTGTTGAAGATGTTCATAATTGAAGATGATAATATTGATAAGCATGATGAAGGAAGCTACAAGAATGCTGATGATGAAGATGCCATGAAGCCTTGAAAGATTGAAGCTTCTCTGATGATATAAAAGAAGGAAGTTGTTGATCTCCCTTAGTTGAGTGGGAGCTTGGATAAAAGAAAGGATATAACTCCCTGGATAAGAGGGAGGGCATATTGTGACAGTCATAAGCAAATACGTTGAAGAAAGAATGAAACCAAAGAAATTATGGAAGTACTACAGATGGATTTGCAAACAAAAGATCTGCCAAGTACTGAGGCTGTATTTGGTGCTACTAAAGAAGTGAAAGAAGAAGAAAGCTTCCAATAAGTTGTATATGGATAACTTGATGATGATATAAATAGCATTAGAATAATTAAGGACCTCGAAGGTTTGTGTTTACTTGTATATATACTTGAAGGTTTAACATTGATTGGGGTTGTGATTATGCAAGATCTCTCCGTAAAAAGATTGAACATTTAAAGCATGCTTGGAGTGGTGGATATATATTTGATTTAGTTGATAAGGAGAGATGAAGCTGTTGAGAAATCTAGGGCATAGCATTTAAGTGATTTCTCTTCAACTAGTAACTGCTTGTGAGTGCTTTTTACTTCTTTAGATTATGATCTTCTTTTACTGAGGTTATTAATGTCCTCCTTCATCAAACAACTACCAATGCATAAACCATAAAGAGACAAGAGACACAGAATATAGGCTATCAGCCAGGGCCAAAACCTCTCACTCTTTGAGAGGAAAACCTGAACAAATTTTTCTTCTTATAGATATTCCAATTGACAAATACCAAGACCATGACCTAGATGCTTGACCAAAATGACCTCTTCAAGACCAAGTCAACTTCCTGCAATTTAGCCTTCACTTCTCCAACTCAGATCTGGACTTTTTGGTCTCCTTGATTCTAGTCTTCGGCCTCCTATAGTAGACTCTTCTTTCTTGCACATGTGACTAATAAGGGTTGAGTTCTATCCCTTACTTCTTCGCTTTGACTAAAGAGAGGCTCTATATTAACTCAACATGCAACGTAGACATCATACCTATGTTAACTCAGATTCTTATCTTCTGCAATACTGATATTTCTACTCTTTCTTTTCCACGCACATG
>APFE031703483.1:83412-106660 GCA_000404065.3 Pinus taeda | reverse complement strand
TGTTCACATGCTAGGGTTTGAGTAGTATTAGGGTTTCTGATGTAATGGTAGGTATCTCCATTGTTTTTGAGATCTAGTACTGCTTTTTCTCTCTTATTTGACGGTTGAAGTGAGTTGTGCAGGAAACCCTTGAAGATCAGTGGGTGTTTGGGGAAGTTCTCGGCTGAACCAGCCAACTCCCGCAAGCATTTTTTGCAGAGCCCAGCTGGTTTTGATCCTGGGTTAATCATTCAGTTTGTTTTATTATTTGCATGAGAGATTTTCTAAAGCATTTCATTAATAATCTGAAGTTTTCTAAAAACATTTGATGATAACTGACAAATCTGGCTTTGCAGAGTTATAATTTTGAAATTTTTTGTTTTAATAGGTTTGCAGGGTTTCGTTCTAAATTTTGCATATACTTTTCGAATTTTTGTTTTCCATTTTAGGTTGCAGGTTTGAGAAGAAATTTACTGTGTGTGAAGCCAGATCTGGCCTCATTAAATAGCTTTTGCAGGGGTGTTTATTTCAGATCTGGAAAAATTTTGGGGTCTCCGTCAGTTAAATCTGAAGCAAGGCAAATTTAAATCTTTTTATTAAAACTGCCTGGGGTTTCCTTTTCTTCTGCAACACTTGCCTTGGGCATCCATGCAAAACTGTGATCTATCGTTCTACTTTGCCCACACACTGCAAAAGCTCCATGTCAGCCTTCAGCCCGCTGTACCCACGCACAAAGGATAGCAATAAATAGTGGTAAAACGAGCCAGCAAAGATCGTCATCGAAGCTACGTTTCACCTGCAAACACAAAAACGATTTTAAGACAGTGATCGTGGGCTTGCACGCAGTTCCTTTGTTTTGTTCCACTTGCATTCATCTACCGCCTTCGACTATCACCTGGAAACGCACAGTGACAAAACGTTTATGACATACACGGGCCAGGTAAAATCTACATACGCTGGGCACAGGTAAATCGATGCGTTGAGTCTGGCATTGCCTAGTTTAAACATTAATGAAAATCGATTTTGTTATGTATGTATACGTATGGTGCGTGAGTTTCTAAGCTAGCGTGGGTATTCCGCTGATGTCTGCCTGCCGCTGCCTCTGCATTTTTCTTTACTGCTACCGTCGAGTTCTCCTTACCCGCACATTGACCTGCGTTCCCTGTGGCTGCCATCCAGCTCCTCTGCGGCTTGCGTTTTCACCTGCAAAACCGACCCAGCCTCCACGCCATCTCCACGCTCAGCCCGTTGAAAACCTGCAAAGACCACGCTCGTATCTGTTTAGTTTTGTATGGCGTAGGTTTGGTTTTAGGTTAAATCGTTTCCTTTGGTTTAGTTGTGTAGTGTTAGTCACGTAGTTTGTGATTTTTTTTTTTTTTAGTTTTAATATATTTCATATATGCATTGTGTTTAATTTAGAATTGTTTTAGTTTGATTTCATTTAAAAGTTAAAAAATTCATAAAAAAGGGAAAAGGGCTTTACGGTTTGGCCGTTAGACTTTTGATTTAAATTTTGATTTTTATAGTTTCATTATTTTTTAATTTAAATAATTTTTTTTAAAACCTTTAACTTTTTTTAGTTTAAAAAATCTAAAATCATAAAAAAAAAAAAAAAATAAAATAAAAAATAATTTCTTTTAGGGTTTTAGATTAAATTTTAAATTTTGTTCTAGTTTTAGATTTTTTTTTTTAGTTTTAAAATTTAATTTGTCTGAAAAGCATATAAAAAACATCGTGGAATTATTTTGCTAGTTAAAGTCTTAGCCTGGAAATCTAATCATGTTCTATATTTTTGCTGAGGCTACAATGTTGATGTGAGATTAATGTTTATCTTTTACATGATTTGGCGTCCTTGAAATAATGATATCTGGTTAATGTTCGAATTCGCACGGTTGTATCTTTCAAAGCTATTTTTTGCCAGATCATTGTTAAAAGCATTGAGAATTTACTGGATATCTTGCATGGTTCAAAGTTATTTGATGATAAATGATTGCTGTGTACGATTTACATTTTCGCAACATCCAGTAAGTAATATTTTAAGCATCAGTCTCATAAGTCACTGGTCCATTAATTTAAACAAATCTATTAAGTGCTTTGTCCTTCTGTGTCTCCCAACCCAACTGGTTCACAGTGGGTTGTCCATCTCCTTATAGGGTCTACCCCCCTTAGCCGCGGGAGACAGGCTTAAACGGAGAGATCGGGGATCAGAGTGACAACCCTCGGTCTGAGTGTTGTCGTGTCAATCTGTGCGATAACAAATCTATGCCCAAAAGTTTCCACGATAAGTAAACTACAATACTCAATTACCAAATGACAAGGCATACTTTTAGGTTTGGGAGGCCCACCTTCAAACATATGATCATGACAGATGGATGAGGGACCACCTGGTTGGCTCAGGGGGTAAAGAATTGGCGCAACAAGCTAGTTGGTGGCTGCAAGGGGCTGCCGGCTGAGGACCATCTTGTAGATTTTTTTTCTCGTAGGGATATCACCCACAAAATGGTGGGTAATAGGACCATCAATCTTGGATTGAGATATACTATTGGAGATGTGAGATTAATGGGTATTCTAATGTTGATTGGGTTGGTAACTCTGCTAACAAAAAGAGCACATTTGGATGTTGCTTTAGCTTCGGATCTGCCATTATATCTTGGATGAGTAGAAAATAGAAGTCTGTAGCCCTTAGCGCGGTTGAAGTTGAGTATGTTGCTGCTAGCATGGCTAGCTATGAGTTAGTATGGCTGAGGAAGCTCTTTGGAGAGTTGTTTGAGCATGTCCTAGATACAACAATAATTTACTGACAATAAGAGTGCGATTCGACTTGTAGAAAATCTGGTGTTCCATGACAAGTCCAAGCACATTGAGATTAAATATCACTATATTCGGAATATGGTGCAGAGGAGCAGTGAGACTCCATCATATTGCAACTGACGATCATATCGCTGACATACTTACCAAGCCTTTGCCAAAAGGGAAGTTCTTGGTATTTGAAGAGCAACTTGGACTGATGGATGTGACCCTTCCTGGTGGGGGCAATCATGGATCCTCGAGAACACTGAGCTATGCTATTCCCTGTTGTTTGAGCTCACAATTTGGGAATGGAGCCAGGAGAGCTCCTGGGGTTGAGGGAACTCTTGATTTTAGGTTGTGCACGATCTTTGTCATGTGTTGACAAGTGGTAATTCCCACCTACCATCAAGTCTGGGACTTGCCAAGTGTATACCCCAGTATGCATCCCACCCACAAGCTAGGCTTGTTGGACTTGCCACCCATTTGACCAAGGGGTGTGGTAAAGCTTGGCTGTGCACGATCCTTGCTATTTGTTGATAAGTGGTAATCCCCCCAAGCAGAGATGAGACTTGGTTGTGCGCGATCCTTGTCATGTGTTAACAAGTGGTAGTTCCCCCAAAGTTTGTGGATGTAGGTTTTCTACCACTTGACTCTTATGGTAAATCTTGGTTGTGCGTGATCCTTGTCATGTGTTGACAAGTGGTAATCCCCCCAAGTCTATGTCAAGGTGGCAAGATCAATGGATATAGGGTGATAGATGAATATCGCCTATGATGATTCCTCTTCATTAGATTGAGACATCATTGTTCCAAAGTAGAGATGAATAGCGATGAGCGGAGACAACAGAGATCTTTGTTGCAAAAAGAAATTCCTCCCTAGCTGAGAGCGAGTGTTGAAAATTGGTAGCTCAAGGATGAATTTCATTAAATAAAATCTCATTTCTAACAATTTTGGAGTTACTTTCTAAAAATAGAAAGTCGTGTCTAGCATCTCAAGTATGACTTTCCAAAAATAGTAAATCACCTTGCATCAATTGGTAATCAAGTATAGTTGAAGGAAAATCACTTAACTTATCATTAATCAATCCTAATAGTTCAATCTTGACTTAATCATCAATATTATTATCCTTTATGATACAATTATATTATTATTAAAAGGAATTACAGGTCACCTTACCTTCATCACCTCAATCACTTCACACCTCTCTCCTTGATGATTCACATGGCACTATGTAACTTTCTCTCTCTCTCTCTTATTGATACATTATACTCTGTCTTATGTACTCATTAAAGACATGGCATATTCCTCTTACACGCATTAAAGTCATGTCATAAAAGATTCCTTTTATGCCCTCTTTAATGCATATGTTACACTCTCCTTAACTAAGGCATGTGTTCCTCTTTTAATGGCATAAGTTACTAAGGCATGCTTGCCTCTTCTTAATGGCATAAGTTACTAAGGCATGCTTGCCTCTTCTTAATGGCATAAGTTACTAAGGCATGCATACCTCTCCTTAATGGCATGAGTTACACTCCCCTAAATGGCATATGTTTCTCTTCCTCAAGGCATTCATATTACTCCTCCTTGATGTAAGGAATTCATTGCTCCTCCTATATATGTGTCTTATGTCTTCTCACTTGACTACTACTACTTGTGCATTGTGAAATTTGAACTTGAGAGAGAGAGAGTTGGAGAGACTTGGAGAGTAAGAGCAGAACTTGGTGAGCCAAGGTTGATTCAGTGCTTTAGTGTTTCAACATTGATTCAGTACTAGTGATCTTCATGCTACAACTTGTTCAGATTTGGGTGAACTTACTCATTCTCTTGATCTCTCATTGAACCCTGTATCTTTGATGAACAATTGATATCTAATAGAAGAACCATCTGGTTGGGTTTTCCCCCTTGTGGGTTTTGCCTTGGCCATTAGACTTAAATTCTCTGCGTCTCATTTTTCCCTTGGTTGTGCCTTCTATTGTGCATTTGTTTTATGTTCTATCTACAATTGCTTAAGTAATATTGTAGCAAAAATGATTTTTTGGAATAAGTAATTGTTTCAACATAGAACATCAGAATATCAACAGTACCTACACTGAGCTTTTCAAATAATCTTTTGTGCTTCAGATATGCTCTGATACCATGTGAAAATTCCATTGTAGTAAATTTGATAACTATTCTCCTAATTTTTTACAAATGATTTGTGCCAACAAATTAATTTACGACAAATATTAAATAAAAACACTACTGTAATATTCACCAATTAATAAATCACATGAACTGAGAAAACACACATAAAATAAACATTAAGATTTTGGACAACTGTCCCTAGAAAAACCCCAATGTGGGGAAAACCAGTTTTGCAAATGAGGGTTTATATTATTCTTCAACTAATCTGTAATTGAAAATTACATAAACTACTTGCTGCAAAATAACAAAGCTTCGACAAATTATTTTCTTCACTTCTGCAAGTAAATTCAACAACTTGGAAGGAATTCGACCCTTTAGGATCTGTTAACACTCAAACTAGCAGAGGGCATAAAATGGACTCCTAAAGGAACCACTGCTAGATCAAAGAGCAATGATGGGGGCTTAGCTCATTGTCACCTCAGCTAAGACTCCCTGCTCTTTACGGAGTTTCACCGATGGGAGGAGACTTGGTATATAGAAAGTCACTTGTGAAGGATGAATCAACCAATGGATGTGAAGTGACCTTAATGATCCTTTTCCTAGAAGGGGGTTAAGAATAGAGCTTACTTGCTTGTTAACCAAGGTACAAAGAGTTCTAGGATAAGGAGGTGAGGATTTGAGGGTTAGATTAGAGGAATATGCCTTATGAAAGAGTTTCTCAATCCTAAAATCCTTATTAGATATGACTTCTCAAACGATTCTTGAAGATTTGACTTTTCAAAGGTGTGGGACCAAGTGGACCCGACATAGGTTAAAGGGGAAGAATCTAGCAACCAATGATGTTCTTAACCTAGACAAGGAAGGGGAAAGGATCAAAGCAAGAATTTCTACTTAAAGCTGTCAAATTGATCCTATGAGGCACTAGCCTAGGGAACACCAGGACAAAGTTTGGTTTTAGAGCTAGGGCTTGGGTTATCTCACAACTCCACCTTCGGAATAGCTTCAAACTTGGAAGAGGACTTGAGGACACACCAACGCAGTAGAGGCTAGGAGATCAAACTTCTTCTTGGGCTATTTTGTCGTAAAATAATGCCCTAGGTGACCCAACTTAGCTAGACCTAGAAGAGAGAGGGAAAGGTGAAGAAAAGTATTTGTTGAGTGACCACCTATTGGAGGACCAATGCCTTAATCCTTGGGGAGAATGGAGTCTAGGAGAATGATGAGAAAGGACCTTTTATTTTGGTCAAGGAGGTCTTAAGGACTTCTTCACTTGGCCTTTAGGGAGAGAGGAAGAGACCTCAAAGCTTTTATACTTCGCTTGGCAAAAGAGATGGCTTATCAAGAAAAATTCCTCGATGGAATTATCCCCAGGAGATTTCATTCACATACATGACCCAAACATTGAGAGATGCTATATAGAAACAATAATTCCACAAATTTGCAATTATGCAATGCAACAGTTAGCCTTATTATAGCAAAAATTCCATCCAATGCATATGACAAAAGTAAAACAAGAAATAACATTAAAATTGTGTACTTACATGTAATAGAACATATCCAACCATCAACAATTTGACAACAAATAAGCTCCAAGATAAAATACTCCAATCCAAACATCAAAATTCATCCATGTTCCAATTCTTCATCCCCAAAAAAGTGCGAAATTCTCTAAAGAGAAGAGAGATCCAATCCAAAGTGATGATCCAAAATGAATTCATGTCTCTCCTATTTATACCCTCATTAGGAGTTCGAATTACCTAATTTGAGCCTACATTAGCCCATCAACTAAAATAATGTGCAAATAACTATCTTTTGGTGACAAGCCCACCAAACTAGCTCATGAACAGAATAATGAGCCTTCCAAGAGGTCGAATAATCAATAATGCTTGTCGTTGGGCTCTCTAAGAGGCCTAATGAAGTCCATAAGTTCCAAAATGATGATTTGGACTTCCAAAAGTAATGGTCAAGGGGTTGGCCCCTTGTTCTCCACATAATAAACTTGTGGTTCTCCCGATCGCTATGAGGACATACAAGTGACCTCATGGGTCTCCAAGTGAGTCAAAGATGTTTGTAGCCTATCTGTAAGGGCTCAGATGATGGTGTAAGTGATGCCACATCTACATACAAGTCCTGGGTCATCTGCCAAGTGCATGATACAACTGTGGAGCAGGTTGCACAACGGTGAACTAGGTGCATCTTCCTCATCCAATAGGTGAATCTCAAGTAATCTATGAACATCTCTGGGGATCCATGGATTGTTTTCTACTGTTGTGGAGGCCCATGGCTCTCGACACACACCCTACATTTCCCAATGTACCCCTTTGGAAGGTTAGGACCTCATATAGGGAGACCAAACCCAAGATGGAGACCACTTGCAATCCTGCGTAAGATCCAATGCGTCCCCTAGCCTTCTAGTACAACAAATCATCAAGGAAATCGAGTAAAAGAGCTTACGAACCATGGACAACAAGTGGGGATTTCATAATGGCATGCCCTTCCATAATGGTCTTTGGCATGTGCTAATGTCTTGAAGCTCCAAATGGGGTTTATCGAGTATCCCATTAGGTGGTTTGTACTTCTAAAGGGGATAATGTGTACAAGGTACATCCTTTTAAAGGTGGTGGCATGTGGTAAAGAGATGAATTGAGTAGGAGATGAAAAGGGGCAGCCCTGGGCCACATGTTGGGGTACAAGGGTAGCTAGTAAAATGGAAGCCCACACTTGGGTATATAATGTGTGAGATTTAGCATTGGATAACCCCTTTAAGGTAGGGTGGTTCATTGCCCACCAGGGGTTGGGACAATCATGGGTTCCTAAATGATAAATGAGGCTCACTAATCCCTGTAGTAACCAGGGTGATGGCCATGATGATGTGGTAGAGCTCATGTATTGGCTTTTGCCCACGTGCTAAATGTGTTTGTCCCGACCATCTTTTACATTCTGTGGTACATTTTCTTGTTGAATGTGGCCAATTATGCTTTTACTTTTCTTTTCAGCTACATCAATCTCCAGGGCATCATTCCAGGTCCGACCCAAGGTGTGGGCAAGGGGAAGGGGAAGGGGAAGGGGAAGGGGAAGGCTAACCTTATGTGGACCCAGTGGAGGAATGTGGACCAAGGTGGGAGAAATGATGGGTAACAGGATCAATTCGGTCCTCTTGTATGACATTGACTCGACCTGCACGTGCGCCTTGGAGAAAACTCGACCTCCACTAGCAACTCACGCTTCCAGAGAAATATTTCGGCCTCCACTGGCAAATCGATCTTCTCTAGCAAACTCGACTTTTCTCCTGCAAATTGACCTCTCCGGAAAATTTGTCCTTTCGTTGGCAAATTGATCTCCTTCTGGTAATTCGCACTGCTGGAGACAATCGGCCCACTAAAAAATAATTCGACCTCCTTCTATCTCTCAGAAACTGGAAATCAAAGAGATCTCTCCTCAATCACTGTTGAAACCCTTTGTTGGTGTCAAGCCACATTATCGTTGCGCCCTTTCTCATTCACTATTAGTGTATATCTCTAAGATGCCCATCAAATTCCTCTTATAATCTCTCGTTGAGCAATCAATGACCAAAATGTAATCACAATCGATAGCTAAGATCATCTTGACTTCATCAAATTACTTTTCTTGAAGTCACTAGAGAGAAATCGACTTGTGTCAATTAATATTGATTAATTAACCTTTTTATCTAAGTTAGACTTAAGAAAATAAATTAAAAATTGGTTAATAATGTAACTAAGAAATTTTCCCTTAGAAAAATAATTTGGGCTTGGAGATAATTAATTCTCGTGTTCTTAGCCTCATTGATGTTGGAAAATGTAACTAGGTTCAGTCTTCATTAAATGTATTTGAGTCATCTTGTAATGTACTTGTCAAAAGAATAAAAAAAATAATTTTATTATTATTATTGTGACTTGTTAAAGCATGGGTTTCATGCTTTAGTCACCATGTTTTAAGTCAAAGTCCCCATTGAGGACTTCTAGGATTTATTCAGAGTCAATAGAGTCATTGTACTTTTAAAGAGATCCTTCTTGGGCTTTTGAATCATGTAAAAAGGTTAAGTATTGGGTCAAATGTAATTTATGTTTAAGTCGGCCTAGAAGAGATCAAGTTGACCTAAGGACATCTATTCGACCTCCCTTGAAGCCTATAAATAAAATCAAGTCAAATTCATTTGGAGCACGCTCTTTCACAAGAAAGTTCAATATCTCTTGAAGCCGGAAGAAGTGTGAAGTAGAAGAAGAAAGGGAAGGAAATACGAGTTGGGTGGAGTCTAAGAAGAAGAAGAAAAATGAAATTTTGGTGCCTCTATCTCTTTGTTTTGTGCCCTAGTTTGGGAGATTGAAGTCTTCCAAGATTTGCTGATGCTAGAAATGTTGAAAAGTGTAACTAGGTTCAATCTTCATAATGACATGTAATTGTGATTTTTGTAAAGAAGAAAAATAAAATTATTATTGTAATGCTCATGGGTTTCATGAGCAAGAGATTTTATTTTTAGATGCCTCCCATTGAGAGCCTTTAGGATTTGTCATAAAAGTCAAAAAGAGTCAATGTCATGTATGAAGAATCCTTCTTGGGCATGTACAATTATATATGAGTCTAGAATTGTCAAGAAACCCTCCAAGACAAGCACTAGTTACTCCTCTTCAAGTCGGCCTCAAGATAAAGTGAAGAACTCATGTCGGCTTACCTAATTTGGAGACACAACCCTTCATAAGATCGTGTCAGCGAATATTCATGGTTAGACTACTATAAGTAGGTAGCTCGACCTGTTCCACAAAAGCAAGTTCATATCTCTTTGAAATTTCGATGACAATTACAAAGGCAAGTTCGAATAAGATTGTAGAGGCAAGTTCGGTGAAGGAGATTGGATAAGGGTACAAGATTACAGAGATAAGTTTGCTGCTATCTCACACTCAAGAGGAAAACTCTGTCTTGGTACAACAAGGAGAAATTTGGTGAAATTACAGTGATCAAAGTTCGGTATTATCGCAAAGAAGGTCTCTTTGTCTTGGTGTCGTGACAATTCAGAAATACAGTCTCGGTGCCACCAGAGTTCGTTTCTATCACAATTCAGTGACCATCTCAGTGTGCTCGAATAGGAGATGATCTGAGTGTTTCCACAAGTCATTTTGATGCTATCACTATAACTTTGTTTCAATGCCTCCACAGTGAGAAAGGCTCGGTAACACCATAGTATGAAGGAATCGATAAGGACTCAATGCCATCACAGAAATAAGACCTCTGTGTCATGTCAGTGACAAGGTCTCGGTGGTAACTATGTCTCGGTGCTAAGAAGGTCAAAGCAGAAAAGGAGTCAAGAAGAAGAGAAGAGTAGAAGACAGTCAAGAGAACTAATGTCTTGGTCTTCGAGTGGCTAATAGGTCAAGGGTCTTGGTCTTGGTATTCGTTAATTGGAATTTCTATAAGAAGAATTTGTGCGGGTTTTCCTCTCAAAGAGTGAGAGGTTTTGGCCTTGGATGATAGCCTACATTCTGTGTCTCTTGTCTATTTATGTTCATGCATTGGTAGCTGTTTGGTGAAGAAGAAAACTAATAAAGTAAAGAAGATCCTAATCTAAAGAAGTAAAGAGCACTCGCAAGCAATTACTAATTGAAGAGAAAACACCTAACTACTGATGCCCTATATTTCTCAACAGGAAGCTACTTGATGCCGGAAGCTGCTACATAGTCGAAGCTGCTGGAAGAGAGGTCGAAGATCTAGGAGGCTCGATTGGTGTGGAGGGAAGATTTGGTCTTTGTCTAGGGTGAAGAGTCTCAAAGAATACTATTGAAAGGAAGAGAATTTTGACTGGGTTTTCCCTCAAGGGGGGTTTTGCCCTGGCATAGTGCCTATATCTGGTGTCCATTGTTTTATGTGCTTGCGCTTTGGTAATTGCTTGATGAAGCAAAGAAAAAAGATATAAAGGAAACTTAATAAGAAGTCAAGAACATCACAAGTAATTATCAAGTATAAGAAAATCTTTCTGCCTTTTTGATTTTCTAACATGGTATCAGAGCTTTGGTGAAGAAAGAAGAAAAAGGCAGTCTTAAGCACTTAATCAAGGAACCATTCAAAAGGGTTATTTCAGGGAAGAAGTCCACTATATTCAAGAAACATGCCTAACACAATCAAGGGAGAGAACAATCTTGAAGGAGCCTCAAACTACAAGTATTGGAAGAAGAGGATTGGCCTTATCCTTGAAAATAACAAGGTTCTAGACTTGGTCAAAGGAAAAGTAAAGAAGCCTACAGAAGACTCCAATGATGCTGACAAAGTAAAATTCAGGAAATTAGAATTGGTGGCCATGTCACTAATGGTAGAAGGAATAAAGGACATTCTTGTCCCATTTATAACCAACATCAACCATGCTCAAGAAATGTATGAGGCCTTTTCAAAGCTATTCACTATTAAAAACATTGGTCAAGTGGCAAGCTTGAAGAATGAACTAAGGACCACAAAGATGACTAAAGAAGATACAATGGCCTCCTTCTTTGTGAAGATAGCAAGAATCAGGGATGACCTTTCGGGCATTGATGAAATTGTTCCAAACAAAGAACTTGTGAGCACTACTCTATTAGGATTGCCACCTACTTGGGGTGCATTTGTTGCAGGACATAATAGTTGGAAGGAAGCTTTTGAAGAACTATGGACTCCCTGCAGTTAGGAAGAATTAAGGATCTCATTAATTGCCAATTCTGAAGATGCTTCAAATGCCTCCATTGCTCAACATAAAGGAAAGAAATTGAAAGGACCAAGGAAGAAAGTTGACATGTCCAAAGTAGAATGGTATCAATGTCATAAGAAGGGTCACTACAGGAGTGACTGTCTCAACAATCCAAGAAACAAGAAGAAAGAAAGAGATTAAGCCAGTGTTGCTAAAGAAGAAGATCCAAAGAAAGTCAAACCCGGAGAATCCGACATAAGGGACTTACACTACTAAGTCCTTTGCTTTTAGTCTTAGTTATTCTATTTTTTATATTTAGAATTTATAGGTTTTAACATGTTTTTGGAAAAGGCATTTTCTTTTGTTTTATAAGTTTATAGGTATCCCACAAGCTTTGGAGGTAGCCCCCAACAAATCCCAAAGATAAGTATCTCATTGCCTTTCAGTTCTTGCTTTCATGTACACATTTAGCTTTGATTATATTAAATACTAATCATCATTCTCCCTCTATTGTCTTGATTAGGAAAACATTTGCTATATTCTCAAGGAGTATGAAAGAGGACATCTCAAGACAAGGTTTGTCAAAGAACAAAGGTATACTTTAAAATATTGATTTCTTTTGTTTATTCATTTGACAATCTATTACTAACATTGTTGTGACTAGCTATAATGAATCACATTGATTCTTATTTTGGGTGATTCATCACTCGATAAATCTACCCCTCCTATTCCTAACGGATTTTATAGAACCCTAGACATGTTCTCTGGAAAACCCTAACCTAAGGGTAAGCTTATGTGAATGTCTGAAACCCTAAAACTGCTTAGGGATATTGAGAAATGCTATTTGAAGTTTTATTGATGATGTCATGTTTGGGATTTTGGTATGATTAGGAAAACCTAACTTGTTAGGGTTGAATGATAAAGTCTAAAATTCCGAACTTTTGAAGTATTGGTAATCTTGGGTTTGTTGTATTCCTATACTGAAACCCTAACTCATTAAGGTTTGGCGGAATGTGTAAGAAAGTCCCTTATAATGTCTTAGATATGTGTGTGTTTGTTTGATCAAACCCTAGTCTAATCAAATTTGTTATATGTCTAACTCTATTGATCTTTGTGAAGTTGGGTTTGACTAACACATGATATGAAATGCCTATGTATGATGAAGTCCTAGATGTATCAACTTTCTTGTTTGTCGGTGGTCATGAATCCTAGGGTTTGGAAGCAAGCTCTAGTTAAAGTTTGTCTTTCTAGGATCATAATATTTGTGAAATTCTAGGGTTTTGGAGTTGAACCTTAGTAAAAGTAAAAATCTCTGATGTATGATGACAATATGATGATTTGAGATTTGTGTAATATTGTTGAAATCTAAGTTTTAGTTGGAATTGATGTTTGATTGAAAATCTAGGGCTTGCATCTAACCTTAGTGGACGTTGGTCATGTTGATACTAAGTTGTGATTGGTTTTGATTGATTCTTTTGTATGAAATCTAGGATTTGTATGAATCCCTAATGGAAAGTCTAACATATGAATTCTAAAAGGTATTAGATGCCTTGTAGATCTATATTTGCTTGAATTGTTTCTAGGGTTTGCTATATGTTTTAGTAGGGTATGTCACACCTTTGAAAGAAACATTGAAACCCTAGATGGAATGAAAGTTGTTATGAAGTGGTCTAAGGTTTATGACAAAGTCCCTAGCAAGATGTTGAAGAGTATGTGTCTCTTGTTTTGGTATCTGATATATGTAAGGTTGAAATGCTTCTGTAATTCTGATATGACTAACTTGATGCTTCTATAGATTTGGTTGTACTTGTTATTTAAGTTGTGCAGGTACACAATCTTCAATATGGTGAAGATGCTCGTTGATGTGATAAGCATAATGAGGATGATGATAACTCTGATGAAATGGTTGGAAGCCACGAAAGATTCTTCGATGATGAAAAGAAGAAGCTGATCTCCCCGAGGAAGCTTGAATAGAAGAGATCTCCCTAAGATTAAGAGGGAGTCTGGATAAAGAGATGCTCCCTAATTGAGAGGGAGGGCATAGCTTAGTTTTGATTGACGAATGAATTTCGGAGGATATGTTGCTGCATGAGAAGTAGGAAAGGAAAGTGTATGATTGAGGAATCTTTTGTCAGAGATTCGGTTGATAGTCCTACTATGAAAAGTTGAGAAGCAACATCAAGTTGTCTAGAAGACCTCGAAGGTTTGTATTTGATTATGTACATATGAAAGTATATTATTGATTGGGGTTGTGTTTGTACAAGTGAATCTCTTGAAGGTTTTTGATAGCATACTGGTTACCAATCAGTTTGATTGGGAGAGATTGGTTATCCTTGATTTGATGGTTTAAGGAGTGTTGAGGCTTTGTGAGTGCAGCATTGCCTAGGAGGACATCTAGTCGACACTTTGTGTTGATGTCTAGGTCTCAAAGTTGGAAAAGGTGGTGTTGATTATAGAGCTTTTTTTTTGGATACACACTTGGATCTTTGGGTTGGTGGTTAGCAAGTAAGCTTGATGGTACCTAGAGAGGCTTAAAGCTTGAGTCCATCTTATTCCCACTGAATTGATTGCCCTGGTTAGGAATCTGGCCCGTGGCATTGGGATGCCTAAATTGTTGAGAGACCAATGGATAGATTGCCCTGGTTAGGAATCTAGTCCATGGCATTCCAGTGCCTAAAGTTCTTCATGGTTGATATAGTTGAGATCTTCCTTGTACTTTTATATGATGAATACCTCCCTAGTTAAGAGGGAGTATTGGAAAATGTAACTAGGTTTGGTCTTCATTAAATGTATTTCAGTCATCTTGTAATGTACTTGTCAAAAGAGTAAAGATTTATTATTATTATTATTATTACTATTATTGTTATTATTATTGTGACTTATTAAAGCATGGGTTTCATGCTTGGGTCACCATGTTTTAGGTCAAAGTCCCCATTGAGGACTTCTAGGATTTATTCTGAGTCAACAGAGTCATTGTACTTTTAAAGAGACCCATTGGCTTTTAAATCATATAAAAAGGTTAAGTATTGAGTCAAATGTAATTTATGTATCCTCCACATCAAGTTGGCCTAGAAGAGATCAAGTCGACCTAGGGACATCTATTCAACCTCCCTTTAAGCCTATAAATAGAAGCAAGTGGAATTCATTTGGAGCACACTCTCTCACAAGAAAGTTTGATATCTCTTGAAGTTGGAAGGAGTGTGAAGTAGAAGGGGAAGGGGAAGGGGAAGGAAGCACAAGTTGGGTGGAGTCTATGGAGAGGAAGAAAAACAATTTTTTTGTGCCTCTCTCTCTTTGTTTCGTGCCCTAGTTTGGGAGATCAGAGTCTTCCAAGTTTTGTTGATGTCGGACATTGCCTGATGCCGGAAGTTGCTACATAGTCAAAGTTGCTGGAAGAGAGGTCGAAGATCTGAGAGGCTGCCTTGGTGTGGAGGGAAGGTTTGGTCTTTGTCTAGGGTGAAGAGTCTCAAAGAATACTATTGAAAGGAGGAGAATTTTGACTAGGTTTTCCCCTCGAGGGGTGTTCTGCCCTAGCATAGTGCCTAAATCCGGTGTCCATTGTTTTATGTGCTTTCACTTTGGTAATTGCTTGATGAAGTAAAGAAAAAAGATATAAAGAAAACTTAATAAGAAGACAAGAACATCACAAGTAATTATCAAGTATAAGAAAATCTTTCTGCCTTTCCGATTTTCTAACAATTGGCACCTCCTAAGATTAGAACACCTGTCCAAGCTACAAAAACTAACATATAATGTGTTTACTATATTGTCTACGGTTTACTCTCTTGGGTTCACACATGATTAAATTTTATCTTTCTTTGTTTCTTGTCTTCAGAAATATTCTAGGCACTGATTTGTTGATATGATGACTTGTACATCATAAACTTATTGACCTACTTAGGTCACTTGTGAACATTACTATAATCTCATGTCAATTTTCTCGTTGTCTTTGATCTTCCTCTCTTGTGGTTAGGCTATCAATGCTTTCCTTGTGTGTGGGTGGGTATCTTCCTTTAGCTCTTGCCATTCCATTGTGTATGCTGAAAGTAGGGGACGATATTTTAAAGATTGCATAATTAAGGTTATTACAGTTATGACTCCAATGTGCAAAAGAATGGATTCCTGTACAAAACTGAGCACAGAGTTTATCTACCTAGCTAGAATCATGTACCCCATCTTCATTGCTGTTAAATTCATAGATTAAACCTAATTTACCAACAGAGTTGTCTGACAGATCAAAGTCCTGGTGCAGCAATGATGACATTGAAAATGAAATAGGATGGACTTTGTAAGCATAAACATTGCTATAGGTAAGAGGCTGTCATGTTAGCTAATGTATTACTGCAGGTTATAACCATTACAATATTTTCACTATTTTTACCCAATGGGTTCACTGGGCTAATATGGTATCCTTTATGTATCAAGGTATTTATAGATTGTAATCTTGGTAAAATTCCTTGACAATTCACGTGAGTGTAGAAGTGCAAATGTGCTTATCTGTCAATTTGTATTTCTGTGAGCTTACAATTTCATTGTAATCTAAACCGACATGTGTTGAAAATTTGGCAGCTCAGGGATGAATTTCTAAAAACAGAAAGGTTAAAAACAGAATTTCTAAAAACAGGAAGTCTAAAAAATAGAAAGTTTCAAGTATGACTTTCCAAAAATAGTAAATCACCTTATATCAACTAGTAATCAAGTATTGTTGATGGAAAATCCCTTCTGATCATGAATCAATCCTAATAGTTCAATTTCAACTTAATCATCAATATTATCATTATCATTATTATTATTATTATTATTATTATTCTTATGATACTATTATATTATTATTAGAAATAAATTCAAATCACTCAATCATGGCTCTCAATAATGTTCTCTTACACTCTCATTATTGGCATAGCATATTCATCTTACATTCTCATTAATACTCTTACACTCTCTTACGCTCTATAAAATCTCCTCAGAAAAGATTCCTCTTACACTCTTATGCTCTCATTAATGATTAAAGCATGTCATGAAAGATTCCTCTTACACACTCTTTAATGCATAGGTTACACTCTCCTTCTTAATGGCATAAGTTACAAGGACATGCGTACATTCTTAATGGGATGAGTTACATTTCCTAAATAGGCATATGTTACTCTCCCTCTTGGCATGTGAGTTACTCCTTTATGGCATGGATTCGTTGCTCCTCTATATATGTGTCTCATTCTTTCTCCCATCACTACTTGTGCATTGTGAAAGAAGAATTCGAACTTGAGAGAGAGTTGGAGAGAGATGAAGAAAATTGTGAGAGAGAGACTTGGAAATTAAGAGCAGAACTTGGTGAGCCAAGGTTGATTCAATGCTTCGGTGTTTCAGTGTTGATTCAGTTGAAGGGAAGGTTGATTTACCGTGTGCATCTGCTGCTGCTACCAGTGATCTTCATGCTATAGCTTGTTTAGATTTGGGTGAGCTTACTTATTCTCTTGATCTCTCATTGTACTCTATCTCTGTTGAACAATTGATTTCTAATAGAAGAAGAATCTGGTTGGGTTTTCCCCTTGTGGGTTTTGCCCTGGTCATTGGACCTAAATTCTTTGTGTCTCATTTTATTCTTGGCTGTCTTATATTGTGCATTTGATTTATGTTCTATCTACAATTGCTTATCTAATATTACGACATAAAGAAGTTTTGTAATAAGTGATTGTTACAACATAGAACATCAGAATTTCAACAACATGGTCATGGCCTTTCTTATATATTCAAATAAATCTTGAATTAAATTGGGTATCTTATAACAGGAACTGTATTTGAGATAAAGTTTCTCGAAGGCATTTTTTTGTGAAAACTGCGAGTGGAATGATCCATAAATGTTATGAGTGTTGAATGTGGAAGCACAAGCATTATTTCATCTAACAAGGGTGATATAACCTGTCTCAGTGGTTCTTTGTTGATTCAATTGTTTAAGTTGCTTATTATTCCCTTCCATGGATATCAAAATTTAAACTTGACTGTACAAAAGATATTGCACCCTCATTTTTATTGATCTTGGAGGGATACTTTGATATGCTTGATTAAGGCATCACATTCAGCCTTCTTATATGTTCTCCAAACCATTCTCATTGTCATTGTACCTTTTAATTTTGATCACCTATGGCCCCTTTTCTTAATTTGGAACAGCTATAAAATACTATAGTGCATTGCTTGGAAATTGACACCACCGCATTTTGTAAAAAGTCAGAATAAGTGGGAGAATATTTAGTAGTCATTGAAATAGATAAAGTTACATATCTATTGTGACATCCATTCTTAAACCTTTAAAGAGAATGGTTTTGAAAATTGCAGGCACAAGTACTCTATCCAGTTGTGGGGCTATAACAATATCATTTAGTTGCTCTAACAATGTTATTGGTCATTCTTAGAAATGGTCAATTGATGGAGTAGCATCTTACTAAACATTCAATGATTTAATCTTTGGTCCTCAATCAGTATCACAACTTTGTGTTTATTAATGCGAGTCAGACACTGCTATTTGTGTTAGAGGGTATCACATTCTGTCCTACTAATCATTCCCCAAGTTGTTTGGATTGTTATTGTACATCCTATTGCCCGCTTTCTTTCTTACTATTTGTGGAATTGAGAATTCATGTAACCTCGTTTCCTAAAAAGTCAAATAATGAATCATCTTTAACATTTTATTAACATTCGCTAATATAGATGTCTTTTGTATTTTGATATCTATGTGTTAACCATGAAGAATTGTCCTTTATGTGTTTCCATGCATGTCCAATTAGTAGTCCAGTCTTTTTTGTGATTTAATACATTTTGTAACATATGGGCCTTTTTATGATATCTAGGCTCTCATGAGAGGAAGTCCACAAAAAGCCCATGTTTTATATGCTCGAGTTGAGGAAGTTGGCAGTGGTGAACGCTTGCGACGTGCTTGTCGTATCCTTTGGTGATGTAGTGCAAGAAAGTGTCCTATGTAAAACCCATCAGGAGCTTTGAGTTTATCCCTTAACAATATTTTTTCTTTTCTTTTCTTTAGTTGTCCCTCCTAATTTCCTTGACTTTCACAGAAGTCATAATTGATGCTTTTGTAGAAGCAGGGCTTGTGCTGGAGAAGGATTCTAGGAGCTCTTTGAAGGTAAGAATTTTATACATCTGATAGTTTCATAAGATTCTTTCACACTCTTCTCTTGAACTATAGGATGATTAATTGTTAAGAATTGAAGCTGGTAGTAGATTACGAATTGATTTCTTAGAGAAAGGTTGATCCTGCTTAAAGAATTGTGATATTATGATTTAGTATTCATTTCTAGAGAAATGTCTTGTCATTTTTATAACTTGCCTTAATTGCAAAGACGTAGTGTAAGCATGCACAAAGAGATATCTTAATAATAGGAAGGCTTGGATTAAAATAACAACTGGAGATGATTCATGAATAATTGGGAAATACTAGTGGGTGAATATGTGTGGCTGCCATTCAGACTGCAACTATAAGCCACTGGTGGCTTTAGTGCTGTCAGTTGAGATCTTATATTAAGTCTAGTTATCATATATTGTCAAGGTTTTGGGGCATATTGTAAACATTAGCTGAATTTGTAGGATATGTGCTTTCCATCCTCTTCTAGACAAGGGATGGTTATAATTTTTGCAGATGCTTACTGTTCCCTGAAATCTGATTTTGGTTGAACGGTCTACTCTGCTTTAACTGATTCTAACTTTTTCTTGTTGGGAAAAAGCCTGGCCATATTGTACTTGCTTTGTTACTTTGGTGTATTTTCTAGGCTGGAAATTTCTAAATTATTTGTAGCTAAGCATTAATGTTTTTTAGTAATAAATTCATGCAAAAAATAGCTTATCAGCCTAACTGCCATGCTTGGAATCCTCAAAAGTGCACTCATATGAGCATTAGTTAAAAACCATGAGAGAAATTTTGTATTTGAAGGATTAGTGTTTACCTAGGTTTGAACTATCCATGGCAATGGGCAAGTGATCATAGAAACAACCAAATATTACCATGGAGAGCCTTATGACTGTTTGCTACCTTCACTCCATAATAGCACTTCAATGCAGACCAACATTTTGTGAATATCCTTGGTAAAGGCGTGAATACTTTATCTAAGAGTCGTCTCATGTATGAGTACTTATGTGCCACATAATCTACTGAGAAGAAGACATTGAAGTGTCATGAATAATTTCTTTTGTTATTTTTGAAAGGAATTTTCAAATGGCATTGGCACTTGTTCCTCACATCATAATATTGAGGATCTCCCATCTCTTACCTATGCCATTTGGTTTTTTGGTTTTTTATATATATTTTTAACCTCAAAAAATCACTTTTCTTGCTTAAGATGTGGGGTGTTGTCATCGAAACATTTCATGAAAAATGAGATACAATTCTATATCATGTCAAAATGTTGGTTTTTTTTTATCAAGTTCTAGAAACATCATTTTGGGATGGCTTGGAAATGTTTCAGTATTGTTTCCAAGTCATATCCCCATTGCATCATAATCCAAAATGGAGAACAACATATCCCCATGTTCCAGATGTTTTCTTTATCTCAGATTTCAACTTTCAACATGACCTTTCGCCCCCTTTTTCCTTTGTCTTACTTCCCTTTTATGAAATAAATTATGATGATAAACCGAAAATGTATATGGCAAGGTTCTCAAAAGAGTGTGCCTATGTTTTGGGATAGGTACTAGATTTTAGTAATTGTCACCAAAGTTTTCATTTGGTCTCAAATATGAGGTTTTGGGGGGCTTACATGCATTCCAAAAGATATACCCTCATTGCTTATGCCATTCATATTATTAATTTTGCACATTAAGAGTTAAAATTTGATTCTATTTATTGAGGGTGATTGTTGTCTAGTCCAATGACTATTGAATAATTAAAATTTAATTCAAGGTGTCATCATACATATGCTATTAATTATTGATTATTGCTAGAAATTAGGCTCTTTCAATAATTGCTAAGGAGGCGAGTTTCAGGTTGCTTAGGTGTGTCTATTAGGTGTGTGTCTTATTGCTCATGAAGATCTGAATCAACTCCTATATTTGGCTTAAACATTTGCTTCTACCACAAGTGTTTGTAAATGTCTGTGCGTGTATAAGATGGGTTATTTGTTGCATTGGTTTCTAGATATTTGGTGGTCTATGCCAAACAATAGAGCCCAAGTTGATCTGAAAACTTAACCATCAAACTTAAAGATGTTGTTAACCCTTGTATAGCATGAGGATTTTGATCAAGATTGAAGACCTTGCCCAAGTAGGTTGCATTGGAGCAATGCTATCAAAATCGGATAAGAATTGGTTGAACTTGCCGGTTTCATCATTTTGAGAACCAAATGTGTTTGATTGGTGGTATAGAACCAATTGTTTCCATACGACTTCATATGATATGACTAAGGGTCCACGAAATAGGGTTGTGGGGGAGCACCCCCACCCCCTGCAATCGCTCTCGAAGCACACCTCGAACTAGAGCGTTTTACTGGAGCATGCTCCCGCAGCATGAAAAACGATCTTGTTCAGAGCGCACTCTGAGAGAGGGTGCGAGAGTTGGTGCAGTGGGTGCTCCCTCGCGACCTTGGCATACCCACAAAGTGCCATCCTTTTTTTTTACAAACAACACTAGGGCTCCCTTATTGAAGGAAATGTAAGTAGGTTCGGTCTTCATAAATGTAACTAGGTTCGGTCTTCATAACTTTTGATATTTGTATTTATTCAAGAAAAGAAATATTATTTTTATAATATATGTGAATGAGTTTCTTTCTCATTGAAATAGGTGTAGCACATGTTAAAGTGCTATAGGTGAGTCAAATGGTCAAAAGAAAATGTTGAAGACCTTAAGGGCATGTTACACCTTGTATATGTTTGTATAAGAGTCAAAGAATAACCCTCCAAGCAAAGTCAAGTCTCCTCCAAGCATGTAATAACACCAAAGAAGCAATCTGAATTATAAATGTCAAGTCGGCCTGCAGTCTCCTTGTCGGCCTAAAAGGAGGGACAATTCTCTATATATAGAGGTTGTCCACTCCATTATAACGTCAAGTAAGCACCTCTAAAATCTGCGAAGAGAAGGCACAAGGAAAGGGTAGGGAAGAGTGAAGAAAGGGTCTCCAAGTGTAGCGAAGAAGAAGGGTACACAACTGAGCTCAAGAGGATTGTTTCTAGGGCAAGCCGCAGTCACACGTGCGAAGATAAAGAGGGTATCTCTGCTATCTTAGCAACCCTCCACCACAGTCACCTAGAAAAGGAGGCCTATAAGGCCTCTCACTCAAGCGAAAAGGAAGCACACTCAAGTGAAGAAGAAAGGAGGACATCCCCACTAGAATCTTGAAGGAATCCCCTCACAGGTGCGAAGAAACAGTGATACACTGCTATCATATTAGACCTGCATCTACATCTCAAGAAGGGGCTCGGTTGGAGGAAGGATAAAGTGTTCTTCATATGTAAATAAATCTACCAAAGAATAAAGAGGAATATCTCTTATAGAAGATACATAACGATATCAGTTGCCAGAAGAAGGACGAAGTATCGGGGAGCAAAGTGTCGAGAGAAGGAAGACTAAGTGTCGGGGAACAAAATGCAGAAAGGAGGAAGGGCTTGACTTGTGCTTGGAGGACATTCTAGTCAGGGGTCTAGGGTTTGGCATTGATCAATCAGAAGCTTCAATAAGAGAAACTTACTAAAGGGTTTTCCTCTCATGAGGAGAGTTTTTGGCCCTGGCAGAGAGCCAAAATCTTGTGTTCTTGTTCTTATGGTTTTGGTCGCAGTTTGATGAAGTACACATGCATGCATTAATAAGAAGAAGAAGATTAAGCTAACAAGAAAAGTAAAAAAGACTTCACAAATTGTTATCTAGTCAAGAAAAATCACACTACACCTAATTGCCCTAGATTCTTCAACATCCCCAAGGTGACACGCTAGGTTTAATGGATACCTTATCCAACATTTATTTCATTTGCATCTTCAACTCCACTAATTTTGGTGTACTCATATGATATGGATCTTTTGAGGCTGGCACTGCTTTAGGAATTAACTCAACGGAAAAGTTGATGTTCCTCCTGGGTGACAATCTTAGTATTTCTTCTAGAAATAAATCATTTAGTTGCTTCAATTCATGGTGAGTTTCCATTTCCGCCTTGCTGCTTTCTGACTTATTGGTCAGTTGGACAGCATACAAGGCACACCGTTTTATGCTACATCTTTTCACTTGCAATGCTGAGATTTGCCTGACCATGACAAGTTTTCTTATTGTTAGGGAGTGCAACTAGGGGCCAATTCCCCCACTTGAAAGACGCTCCTTTGATGACTCATTACATATTTAGATCACCCTTGATGGCATCTCCCTTAACCTTGAAGATTAGAATTTTGCTCACCTACAAATGGCTCATTTTCAAGTCGGCCTCATCTTCACAAGTCTACCCCTCTTCAAGTCGGCTCATTAGGTGAACAAAGATGTTTTTGGCCTCACATTAACCACTATAAATGTGTAAAGGCTTCCTCATTTTAGCATCTCACACACACATCTTCTCTCTCATGTTCTGATTGGTTCAAACTTTGTACAACCTGAGGCAACATCTTCATTCCACATATGCGAAGGGTTTCTTGGCTGCTCTGTTTTCTATGCATTGACTTTCTACAACTAACTTTGACCAACGTTGACTGAGGTGGCTTTGACATTGTTTGACT
>APFE031703483.1:20693-78831 GCA_000404065.3 Pinus taeda | reverse complement strand
ATATATTTTCGAAATCCTCTAACTGCGCCTCCTTGGCAACAGCGCCAAAATGTAGTGGCCAATCTAGGGTGCTAGATTAGACTAGATTTGATATCAACCAAGGTAGGTAAACTTAGAGGCACGTGTCTAAAGTCTATAGACCTAAAAGGATCTCATCTACCTAATTAAGTGTCTACTGTGACAGGCTACAGCACTCCTTTACAGGAGATTGAAATATGTTTCCTCTCACACCTTAACACTCAGATCATCTAATTTAATTAACTGTTCTAAAGAAACAGCGTGTTACTAATCTGAATTTTCAACCCTCTTACAAGGATATCATTCACAAAAGCTCTTTCCAGTTAACACACTAAGAATTCATGAAAACCAAAAGCTCTTTTAAGCACACTGAAATTTAAATGCATGAAAACAGAGTCCACAGAGATACTTCGAAATTCAATGGTCGATCAAATCTTTTACAAGATATTGTTCAATAATCTAGCAATCGAATTCTCAAGCTATCACCATGAATATTACTTGCAAGAACTTCTAATCAAATCAATAAACTCGCAGGCAAGAAAATAACATTAAACGCTATTCAACACTATTCAGATTCGAAAACGCTATGGAAATGAAAATAAAAGTATACCAATCTCCACGTAGGACCCATCCACGCTTCAATGGCACACTTAGGAAACTTCAAGTGATGAAAACGTTAACGCATAAGCACTGTAATGGTAAAACGATGCCTGTAATTAAGTTCTGGAAATCAAATCACATGCAAGAGCAATGTTCTGGAAACAATACACAAGAACAACAACCGTTTTGGACAATACAATACACACTCTTTTAATCTATTTGTCTATTATCCTATGTTCACTAACTTTCCCTCTATAATCGAATGTACATACATTATCATGCAGATGTTTCTGCTTTTACAAGAAAGGGGATTTTTATCCTTTTCTAATCTTAATTGACTTCCAAAGCAAAACGAAATCAGTTTAAGTAACTCTGGCTTTTTGCTGCTTTTGTGACCAAAAAGGCTGGGTTTGACCAACATTGACCATGTATCCAGGAGCTTTAGATGCGCTGTTGAATAGATCTTTCACCATGTATGTACATCCTAGATCATGTTCCTATCCTTTGTTTTGATTTTCCTACCATGCCACGTGTCACATCATAAACCATTTACAGGAAGTCATGACATCGTGTAATTTTGTTGAAAATTTCTAATTTTTAACATAAAAATTCACAAATTAAATTTAATGTAAAATAATAACTATAATGCTTTGATTAATCAATTTCAATGGACTATAAGAGGTTTATGGGAGAAAATGATAGACAAATGATGGATTTCTAGAAGAAAAAGATGGCAATGAAATGGTACTAACACTAATAAACCATCTTCCTTTGAAAAGTGTCACTCACTATATCAATAATAGACATTTGCATTTCCAACAAACAAGAGAACGAATGGATTTACTACAATCATGGAGGTTTCATAGTCACCTTTCTAGTTATCCACCATACACAAACATATAAATTGAATGACTAAATCCTATAGCAATCAAAACACTTATGTATAATTTAATTTATAAGCTATTTCATTTGGAAATTAATAATTAATTTATTAAAGTATGGAAATCACAAAAAACATTTTTATAACGGGTAGTTTATAACTGTTATTTCCTAACAACTAATTTGGGACATGGATGCTGCTCTTCTATTTAATTTTTTGAGAAGACTGATTTTTTCACCTTCAACTAATTTGGCACATGAATGCTGCTGTGCTATTTAAGTTTTGGAGAAGACTGATTTTTTCACCTTTGTCATGAAGATGAACTACATTAGTTAGGTCAAAACATGGACCAAATTTTAAAAATGTAATTAATCAGTAAGACCATTCTATATCACTTTTATATTAAATCAAATATACAATTTTATTTTTATTTTTTAAATAAAAATTTTAAAACCCTGTTACAAAATAAACAAGGACTATCTGCATCATCCTGGAATGAGAAAGCAATGCCAAGTAACCGTGCTTTTAGAGGGACTATCACACTCGTGAACACGAATAATCATATTTGAACTGTCAAACATCTAGTTGGCCTCTTAAATTGGTTTCACATGCAACGACTTTGAATATATAGAGTGTAATTACTAAGTCGTTTCGAGGATGATGACTAGTAAGTACGCTCGTCTGTTCACTCGCAATTTCAAAGTCTACATGAATGGACGGATGCAACTATCCATGGATGGAAGTGCCAGAAAACCGTGTGGATTTTGACTAGACTTCCATGAATATTAGAGAGCAGAGGAAGAAAAATTGAAAGTCCTGGCCTTCAAGGAACATGACAAAAGATATTTCAGAACTTCAAAGTCTGATTGCCGTGTTGACTATACGGTCTTTGCGCTGCAATCTCATACCGTTTCTCCTGATACCCACTCTCTCCAACTCCATATTTTCTCCGTCTTCTTAAGGTATTTGCAGAGCCCTTCTTCTTACCTTTGTTCTCCTTGGCCTCCTCCATCAGATTGAGAGAAGCGCCGAGAATGAGAATAGGTATTATTCTTCCCAACTCAATGCCTCTGACTGCTCATTTTTTCCTTCTTGTTGCATCTGTTCTTGTCCTCCTCCTCTGCTCCTCATTATCATGCCTGGCCAGTCAGTACAAGAAATGTGTTTCGGATACAATTACATGTGAGGACATTGAATTCAGCTACCCATTTGGGAAAAATGGGAGCGGCTGCGGTGACCCTGAATTTCAGCTACACTCATGTGATTACGAGAGCCATCCTCTGATTAATATCGGTGGAAATGACTATCACATATTGGAGTCATCTTTCTTGGCAAATTCTAGCACATTTAAAATATTGAGACTTCTTAACGACAATCTGTGGGGAGAAAAATGCAATTTTGCAGGTAACTACTCTCAATTCTGGTGGCCCGCCTCTCCCTTTCAAACCCTGGACACATACACAAATATCACGCTTTGGAAGCACTGTGATGATCAAAATCCTGATACCATTCCGCGTGGATTACCCCAGCACAAGTTGAGTTTATGTGGCGAAGATTGGCACTACAGCTTGAGCCCACTTTTAGACTTAGAGCACATACCCTTCTGTGATGCATTTCAACTACCAATTTATAAGGCCTCCCATCCATTCTCCATTAATAACCAGACTTTACTGCACAAGGGTTTTGAGGTAACCTGGCACGTCGATTCCAACAGATACCAGAGCTGTGATGATTGTTTGAATAGCAATGGGAGATGTGGTTACAACATTTCAAAACCAAGAACCTTTCTTTGCTATTGTCCCGACGGCAGCACGCATCCAGACGAATGCCCAGATACTGGTAGGGTTTACGATTGTCTTTTTTCAATTTCTTATTACAAAATGGGCGGTTTTTGAATTGATGTTTTACCCGGACACCAATTAGGAATATTACAAACTGGGTGGGTGGTTTTTGAATTGAAGTTTTGCCCGGACACCAATTAGGAATATTACAAACTGGATGGTTTTTGAATTGATGTTTTCCCTGACACCAATTAGGAATATTACAAACTGGGTGGCTTTTGAATTGGTGTTTTCCCCAGTTTTTGAATTGATGTTTTCCCCGACACCAATTAGGAATATTACAAACTAGGTGGTTTTTGAGTTGATGTTTTCCCCTTTTCAGAAATATTTTGGAATGTATGATATAGCTAGTTGAGTTTTTTTATTTTGGTTTCTTTTCCTTATAACTGGACACTCTTTTATTTTTTGCTGTATTGGACTAGATTATAGACATTTTGAAATTGTTAATTTTTGTTAAATGATAACTATGCCTAATATATAGTTCATTGTGGATCCATGGCGAAGTGGAGCTATATGCTGGAATTTTAACCTATCAGGATGGTCACCTTTTCTTTGATTAGATGTACTGATTTTTACATATGCATCATAAAATCAGAGTAAAAAAGCCAGCTAGATTAAACAATAAATTTCACTCTTGTTAAATATATTTTGAAATATTCTCAAATTCTACAATAAAATTTACAATTATCTTTTACAAAATAAATCTTATTATCGTTGCACATTTCAAAAATATTTTGGAATAAGTTGAATAAGAATGAGCTAGGTCAAATTCTCAAATTCTGCAGTATAGTTAAATTCAGCATCATCTATCTGCTTGTTTGCTATATATATGAAATAATATTAAAAACACTCTTGTTAGATGTGGGTTATATATACTGGTGAGGCACCAGTGTGTTTTTATGGTGTTTTTTTTGTTTTTACCACTGTGGAATGGTTATTTACCTAAGTCTTAAGAGACTCTACAGGTTCCACAGCACTAAGTCCTGAGAGACTTTATAGGTTCCACAGCACTGCAGTTTTGAATCTAATTCACGAGCAGAACTCATTGCTCTCTGGGTCTTTTTCTGTGTATCTTGGCTTGAAATCTCAACTCTGCCTGTTTTTGGACTCCAAATTCATTATAGATTAGGCAAATCATTGAAGCACTAAAAATCCATCAAACCTAGATACATGGAAATGCCCAATTGAAATCTTGCTCCAGGCTTTCAACTCTGTCTCCATGCTCCAGGCTTTCAACTCTGTCTCCATCACTCACATCTATAGGAGACGGAATGGAGAAATAGATCACCTCTCAAAAGAAAGTTGCAGCTCAGATCCGACCAAATTCTTCTTCAACTATTTTGCCTCTGGCCCATTTCTACAATGGGCACATATTCTAATTTAGGTGAATGCACTTGCAAATAATTTAAGAAATTGAATGCACCTGCAAATGATTTAAAATTTGCCAAAAGACTGTAATAGAAATGATCCAACACTGAATATTAGAGCAATGTTTAATCAACATAGGAACTGGTTTTTAGAATTTTTTCTGCTTAATCCCCTTTTTATTGTACTTCCTAATATCTATTACCCTGAAAGGGTTTTTCTGTTTTGGAAAAAAATATCTATATATATACTATGTGCTTCTCATTAAAGAACTGTGGAATCTTGCAGATACTGAAGATACGGGAGATAAAAACTTGTCGGCAATTGCAATAGGTAAACATGATTTCTTCCTTATCACTACTTCCGATTCAGCATCAAGGTGAATTTGCAGATTCCTTTTGCATTAATATACTCTTCATGGGCAGAATATATCAACTTCGATGATCCCAATTATATCAATTTCTTCATTCTACCGCAGGTTGCATCATTGTGGGAGTTGCGGTGATATCAATAGCCTTAGCACTAGTCCTGTTCTCAGCGTATGATGCCTGCAAGGGGAGAAACCCACCTCCTCAAAAGTCACAAGGAAATGAAAACGACGTGGCCGATCCTTCCTCGTTCTTCAATTCCTCTTCTACACTTGCACCTGAGAAGTCTTCGTCAGTTGGAATAAAAGTGTAGATCTCTACATTGTAATTGTTGCCCCAATAGAAGTCTTTCAAAGATCTTGGTATCTACGTAATTAGCTCTTGGTAGGTATGTAATTGTGATTTAGTGATCAATTACGTGTACAAATTTAACTCATGTTCTGAAAAATAAGATTTAGCGGTCAACTACTTGTCCAACATTTGACTCCTTTATGGAAGGTTGTACTGTCGCAGTTCTCATTTCACTGATCATTTTGGAAAAAAATATTTATATGGTTTAATAAAGTTAAATGATATAATATAAATAGGTTTTTATGTAAATGTCTATTAGCTAAATTTTTCAATCGAAATAATGATATTTAATAACAATGAATAATTATTATTTTTTATCATTTATAATTTGTGAAATTGGCAGAAAATTATATTTCTATATGACTTTATTTTTGGCTAAACTATTAGAAATCAATATTTTTTAACAAAATATTTGTTGGGGTCATAATTGTCATTACACCAAAACCCGCAGGTGAGTGTTGAATTATCTTTCTACATCGCCATTAACGGGGAGTGTTGGATTATCCAATTCCCAACAATCTCCCCCCCAATGTGAGCCAAGTGTGTTTCGAACTCGAGACCTTTGGCTCTGATACCACTTGTTGGATTCACAATTGTCATTACACCAAAACCCGCAACTGTTAGTAAACAGACACATCGCTAGCGAAACACACGGGGAGCGTTGAATTATCCCTCTACACCGCCATTAACGGGGAGCGTTGGATTATCCAATTCCCAACAATATTGATATCATTAAAAAATGGTGAAACACTCTCATATAATTCATAAATAACCTGCATTTGAAAAAAAGATGTACTCCATCGTGCAAGTCTACTAAAAGTGAAAATGTTATATTTTGTGGAAAAAGACGACAATCCACATTTATTATAAGTTTAAATCCCCTAAATGTATTCATTAAACCAAATAAATTTATATATTATAATATAATAACTAAATAAATAATAAATGAACATTTTAATATATTTTTTCTTATAATATTTATAAATGCAACCAATCTTTTATATAAATCATTAAACTGTATTTTATGAAAAAGGGAATCATAATAATTAAATGCATATAACTTTATTTTTTATATAAAACACCAAATTATATTTTATTATAAGTGTTATCATGGTGTTTGAAATTTAAATCTCCACAATTTACTAGTGTGGGTAGAAAGAGCATACAATAGATATTTAGAAGTATAATGATAGCAGTCAAAATCCAATATTAAATCTTAATATTAAACCGAGTGTTATAAACTCTAATATTAAACATTCTATATTATAAACCCAATATTAAATCTTAATATTAAACCCAATATTATAAACCCTAATATTATAAACCTTAATATTAAACCCAATATTATTAACCCTAATATTAAAAAAACCTCTACTATAAACCCTAATTTTAAACCTGACATTACAAATCCTAATATTAAAAACCTTATGTTATAAACCCAAGATTGTAAATTCTAGTACTAAATTGTAATTTTGTATTATTGCAATGCCACATTCAATAAATTACAATGTAATGTAACAATTGCGATAATGATTGCTATATTGATTGTCACATTGCAACAAGTATATTTGTGACAATGCAACATTGGATAGATTTATGTACCAATCAAACATGACAATATAAAACCCTAATATTAAACCCAATATTATAAACTCTAATATTAAACCCAATATTAAACTTTAATATTAAATCCAATATTATAAACCCTAATATTAAAAACCTACATTATAAACCCAATATTATATACCCAAATATCATACCCAATATTATAAACTCTACTATCATACTCAATATTATAAACTCTAATATTAAAACTCTACTATAAACTCAATATTGTCGCAATGCGATTTTGAATAAATTACAATGTAATGTAATATTGAAACAATGATTATCACATTACGACAATGTTTATCATAGTGTGACATTATATAGATTTTCATAACATTCCAACACCACAATATTAAACCTTAAGAAATAGTAAGAAAACAAAATTGATGCCATAATAAACCAGTCATACAACTCCAACATGGCAAACATATTCCTGCACAAATAGTGGATGCTATAACTTTAAGCTCATATCAGTCTATTATAGACTATGGGAACTTATCCTCCATATCAACTTTTGAACTTCACATGAGAATTCCTTCAAAATTATATGTTACAAAGGTACTCTAAAGGTCCTTAACGTTCAGTTTTTGGCTTGAAAATCCTTGGAAAATTGTCATGCAGCGGATTTGCAACAAAACCAATAGGATCTGGAAGAGATCTAGCCAGTAAGATTCATTAGCTATTCCTGGTAGTTTTGGAATGTCACAACACCTTTGTGAAATGCGTAGCAATTGTTTCTTGTGGATGGATGATCTATTCTTCCTCATTGTCACCGACGTCCTCTTCTGCTTCGTCATTGTGTTGAAACCAAGATATCAACAATCATGATACAAGTGTGATGATGATTAAGGGAATAAAGAAGGGAATGATAGTGATCATCAACTATTCACATTATGCAATAGGAGTGTCAATGACAACCTAAAATTATGGTGCATAAATAATAATTGTGTAATTAAGTATTATAATTTGAGCAAACATTAAGAGCAGATAGAAAAGTAATTATAAGGTTGGATGGATTATCTCGAACTATGAAATAGAGATGGAACTATAAAATTATGTCATTGAAGAGTATATAATATTTTTCTTCGATTGAAGAGTTAGTATACTAAATAATGATAGAAATCACTCATATATTCGACACAAAGGTGTATGTGTCAACACAAACACACATTACATTTAGTCATTACTCTATAATATAGATTTTGTGAGATCTAACTTATTCCTAATTTAGAAGGAGAGGTTGTGATATTTTCTCAACCATTACCAACAACTCATAAATCAATATTACAAATATAGGATGTAAGCATTAACTCCAAGTGCCCCTCTTAACGCATACATTACATAAACTTATTGAAAGCACCCATAAAAAACAAAATACACAATCATTCTTTAAATGGTTTATAACTTGCATATTAGTATAGGCTCCATCAAGTTGCCTCATAATCCTCGTAAAGGTGTAGTCGGCAAGTTGGATTCCCAAATTCGACTCTTGAACTCTCGAACAAGGACCTCCCAAAGTCAATTACTGAACAATGTCCCAAGTCATCGCATAATCTCATTAGAAGACCACTCCCACGTCTTCAAAAAATGAGGGATCCTCCCTATATCGACAACTGTCATATTATCTCGACAACCATCCATGTTGAGCTTTTTCATTGAACTGTAGCTATTCTAAAAGAGTTTGAGAGTTTCAAATTCTTCATTAGATTGATCATCAAAATTCAATTAATATTCATCTGTGGCTATATTTGTTAATTCTTTCCCTTTTAACAGATCATTGGCATGACTTCTACAATTCCACATTATGTGCCTAATTTTCCTGCAATAGTAGAATTGAACTTCACTTTTATTTGAATTTTTCTTTCTCATCCTCGTCTTTGTAAACAATGCATTTTCTATTTGAGAATTTCATTTTGTATCCTTTGGTTTTAGTCTCTTTTCCTCTACCAAAAGTGTTGCAATTGTCTCATCCATTTTTTGTGAAGACATTTGATTCAAAGTAAAGACAACATTACTATAACTTGAAGGTAAATTATTTAATAAGATGGCTTTTACATCTTTGTCTTCCACCTTAGCACTTGCTTCATATAATTGTCTTAAAAGAGACATTAAATTATCTACATGACTAGACCTAGATGTCTCCTCATTAATTTTAAGTCTAAATCATTGCAACTTTATGGAAAATTTTGCATTTGTAGCTTTTGCATCAAACAGTTGAATCAAGTGTTCCCATATTTCCTTAGATGGTTTAGTGAGATCTACAAGATGTAATTGTGAATTAGAAAGAACAAGTTCGATAATGGACTTAGCTTTGTCATCTCTATTATTCCATTCAAATAATTGTTTAGCATCTATTGGTGCCACTTCTGAACCATTCATTATGCCCCACAATTACATTTGAACTTTTCATACTTTCCCTGAAAAGAAATTTAAGCCACTAAATTTCTCTAAAACCATGAATTCGATGATCACAAAATATTAAAACCAACTAAAATTTATTTTTAAATTTTAACACTAAAATACCTTTCTCTACAATTATCGTTGCCTCTGAAGATAGATTGACGAGAGATGGATGGGACCCCCTTTAGTGGAACTGAGAAATAGCGATATAGGACTTGGCGTATCTACCAGAGTTTATGTATTTACTTGTGCCCAACCTACCATCAACTAGTATTTCTCGAAAAATAATCCACAGCAGATGGTCCTACTTACGAATTTCAGACAGATTGAGCAACTAGCCCAACTCGGAGAGTTATCCCTCGGTCGAAAGTATGGAAGGTTGAGCTTTATTCCCCGAATTTGGTGAGGTGATTCTAGGACTAGGTGGTAGCCACACCACAAATTTTAAAGCCACGCAAACTCTCACAAGCTGACAACAATCTCCTCCGTTCTCACTATTCTACGCTCTAAGCTCAACTCAAGGAATCTAAAAACGAGCTACCGCTACTCCACGCTAGTCTACACATTGCAGCTCCAATCCAGATGTGGTTGTCGGCTCATGCACTAGTCTTCACAACACAGGTCATTTACACCATTCCGCACAAATGATTACACCGGCTTAAATGGCATGCTTTGACTTTATTGATTTTCATTGATACATTCACAGCGATACTCCACGACTCCTTTGGTTTTGTTGTGCACCAATATGCAAAGTAGCGCACAAGCTCTTTGTCACAATGCCTTAAATAATCTCTAGTGATCGATCTGGCTCTGATACCAATTAAAGAATTATAGAAAGCATTTATATATTTCACACAAATGTGTATGTGTCAATACACAAACATTACATTTAGGCATTACTCTATAATATAGAGTTTGTGAGATTTAACTTATTCCTAATTTAGAATAGAGTTTGTGAGATTTAACTTATTCTTAATTTAGAAAGAGAGGTTGACTTAATTTCTCAACCATCACCAACAGTTCATAAACTAACAATACAGATATAGGATATAAGCATTAACTCCAAATAGTATGATAAAAGTAGCATTTATATTTTGATTGTAAATTTTATTCAATAAATGAATATGAAGCAAGGTTAATTATTTATACATAAAATTTTAGTACACAAACTAGAGATAATACTATGAACAAGGATGAACTTTAATAATCAGGAAGATATGATGCACAGTGAACTTATACAACCTCTAAAAAAAATATGAGGAATGGTAAACACCTAAAAACACCATGGAATTCGAGACACAATAAATGGGATTGCTTTACGGGGATTCTTGGTGTTTGTTTTATAGGCACAACCTTTGATGGTGAGAAAATAGGCTCTATCTACAATGGAGAAAACTTTAATATTGTAAACAATTTTTAAATTAATTTTTTTTAGAGAGATTTGATTTCCCAGTACCAAAATTGAATTCTATAATTACCCAAGTCATAGGCGAAGCAAGCATCAAATTAGGGGATGTTGTCATCATAGAAAGAAAATAATTGGCAACCACTTGTTGCAGATATTTTGATTTATTGTCTACTTCCTAAATTGGATCTAGAATTGTGTTTTCTAATCCTAATTGATTGAAATAGAAGTCATTGTATATGTCCCACCATCTCTGCACCAACATCTTTATATCTTACATTTCCAATTTTTCATAAATATTGAAGACATTGACATAAATAAGTACACTTATTGACATAAATATTGGAAACATTTGTAACATCCCTGGTAAAAAATTCCATGTAAAAATATAAGACCGCAGTCGATGGAACACTTATTACAAGTTAAATGTTGGGCAAGACATCCTAGCAGGTGTTCATTTGATTGTTTATGGCTAAGGAAATTGGCAAAGGCAATGGCTAAGGCTTTGGAAAGGAAAAATGGCAATATTGGCACATTTGTTTATGAAAATAATGGAAATTAATAGAAAATGAAGGTGAAAGGTCACGGGTTGCATGTGAAAAGGAAAACGAAGGAAAATAATGGAAAATGAAGAAAATAGAGGTCTCATTCATAAAATGGCTTCTAAGGATCAGTTGGTAACCTTTTTTCAGTTGAGTTTTGGAGCTCTCTCATTAGTCTCTCTCTCTCTCTCATACACTTGGACACTCAGAGTTCCTTGGATCACTTTGGTATTAGATCAAGAAAGGAAAAGAAAGGAAGAGAAAGCAAATATCAAGTAGGGAAATGCAAGATCAAGAAGCTACAACATGCTTCATTGCAGGCATCAACTTGCATGTGTATTTTCCTTGCGAGATTTGGCATGCATGGGATTGGATGTGTTTATTTTATACCATGGCATGGGTTTTTGCAGATGTGACAATATTTTCAGCCTAGCCTTGCCATTTCTTGATAGCTTTGATGAGATGGGTTCTCTCATACGATTGATGTGGGATGGCTGGATTGGATTCGAAGTTGAGTGGGGTGGATCTTTGAATTGACAAACACATGGTCTAGTGGTACCTGAACCGGACTAAGGATTACGAAGCCATTGGCCTAGTAACCCTTAAACTGGACTTTGGGTTGCGGTAAAGCCATATTGTGTGTCTCGATGGGCCTAGGAATCCTTGCCAATGAATGGAGGGATATACAGTAAATGCAAGAGATTGATTTTCTCTCCGTTGGGTTTAGTAGTCCTAGGATGGGATGCTCGGTAAATCCTAGAGAGTATGTCCCAGCGTAGGGCTTAGTGATCCTTGGATCAGAATGTGGATGCACAGTAAATCCTGAGAGACTATGAGGCACTCAAATTGCTCACAGTGTAGGTGGAAAACTTCAGTGGCATCCATGTTGATTGGTGTTTTTTTTGTGTTCTATGAGTCCCACATTAATGCTTGGAATATGGCACAGGGGTGATTGGCTAAAGAGAGACTTGACTTATCCAATCTATGGTCGGGTCGAATGTGGTAGTCCCATCTCTAGTTGTTTTATTGCATTCAATAATGAGAAATTCATTCCCTTGATTTCCATTTGCAAATGTATTGATGTATATGTGGATTTTTATGGTTGATATGTTTATGTTAATTTTGTTCCTATTATGGGTTATATGTATATTTTTTTACAACAACTGTGTATGGCTCTCAGCATGTTTTTACTCGTATATGAATGGATAATGTGTTTATGACCTAATAGAGGATAATGCAGTAATTAACATGAGGGAACAATGGTTCATATTGATTCTCGGATAAGTATGAGATCTCTACACTTAATTATGTTGTTTACACCTATAGGTTACATGTTGATGATTTGTTTGACGAAATGTTTTTCATGGCCAGTAGGGGTCTGGTTATGGTCTTGTTCAATTTATTGCTTTTGCATCATTGTTTCCTTGTATTTTTACTTATTCTAAGCTGTCACTCCATTCTGGGCAGTGGCCTGGGCTCTGGGCCTAAAAAAGTGGCTTAAATATCAGGTCACTAGCATAGAACTGGTAATTTTGGTATCTAGTCACTGGCACGCAAGCCTGTGAGAGTGACTTTAGGTTTTTGGTCATTCCCTTGCCTATAGCATGAGAGAAACTATGTCCTAAGAGATACAAAACAACAACGAGACCCAGGGACAGGTTGTCTGAGTTGTTGACTTGTCTCCTAAGGGTTTTGTTGATGATGTTGGATGACTGCGTGTGATGTTATGTTGATTCGACTTTCTTAAGGTCACATAGGAGGTTGAATCTGATCATAATAGCCTCTCATCTCATGTTTACCCCTGTTGACATGGTTACTTGGGTGGATGTGGGAGGAGGGTGTTACAGTGTGGTATCAGAGCATGGTTCATCCCTCGAATTGGATGGGCAGTGTGTGTTGGTCATGCATGCATTTCAATTGCATGTGTGTCTCATACACTTGCATTCCATGTGCTTGTTGCATTTCATAATGATTGATCGTGATTGTAGTAAGGTTGTCATGAGGAACTTGATTTGATTTTGTGGAATGCATCATCATGAGTATATGATTGGTTACATAATATTATATGATGCTTACATGTTGTTATATGTCTCTTGATTACATCCTTGAATGGTAGGTTGCATTCTTGTATGTTTGATTACATGTATCAGTGTTGTACATTAGTTACAAGAATTGATAGCTTATTCTTGACTACATGTGTTCATGTGTATGTGTAGTTGATTAGGCATTGCTTATGTATGTTGATGGTTAGATGTGGAAATGCGTATAGTGGAGTAATGGTTGTTGTCATGCATAAGGTCATGGCTTGTGTAGTTGATATGGTTATGCATTAATGATTGGACTCTAGATAGAATGGTGTGTATATGGTTTTGCACTCATGTGTTATATGTCTATATGCAGTTGTTATGCATGTATGGTCTTGGTTATAGTTATGTATGAATAGTAGGTCAAACATGCATTGTGAAGTCATGGTATGAAATTTAGGTTATCATGATGCTATTGGTATGCTAGGATGTTAATGTGTTGGTTGAGATAGAGCATGTGTATTTTCCTTGCTAGATTTGGCATGCATGAGATTGCATATATTTATTTTCTACCATGGCATGGGTTTTGCCAGGTGTGATTGTATTTTCAGCCTAACCTTGCAATTTCCTGATAGCTTTGATGAGATGGGTTCTCTCATATAGTTTATGTGGGATGGTTGGATTAGATTCGAAGTTGAGTGTGGCGGATCTTTGAATTGACAAACACATGGTCTAGTGGTCCCTGAACCGGACAGAGGATCATGAAGCCACTTGCCTAGTAACCCCTAAACCGAACTATGGGTTATAGTAAAGCCATATTGTGTGCCTCGGTGGTCCTCAGAATCCTTATCGGTGAATGGCGAGATATATGGTAAAGCTAAGAGGTGGATTTTCTCTCTGTTGGGCCTAGTGGTCTCGAAAAGGAATGGTAAATCCTGGAGAGTATGTCTTGGTGCAAGGCCTAATGATCCCTTGATCGGACTGTGGATGCACAGTAAAGCCTGAGAGACTAGGAGGCACTCAAATTCCTCACGGTGTAGGCAGAAAACTCCGATGGCATCCATGTTGATTGGTGTTTTTGATGTGTTCTATGAGTCCCACATTCATGCTTGGAATATGGCACGGGGGTGATTGGCTGAACAGAGACTTGGCTCAACCAATCTATGGTCGGGTGGAATGTGGTAGTCCCATCTTTGGTTGGTTTATTGCATTCATTAATGATAAATCCGTTCCCTTGATTTCCATGTGGAAATGTATTGATGTATATGTGGATTTTGATAGCTTATATTTTTATGGTGATTATGTTTCTATTATGTTGGTTATATGTATATTTTATGACAGTGACTATGGATGGCTCTCAACATGTTTTTACTCGTATATAAATGGATAATGTGTCTATGACCTAATAGAAGATAATGCAGCAATTGACACGAGGGAACAATGGTTCACAGTGATTCTCAAATAAGTATGAAACCCCTACACTTAATTATGTTGTTTACACCTATAGGTTACATGGTGATGATGTGTTTAACTTAATGCCTATCATGGCTAGTAAGGGTTTGGTTATGGTCTTGTTCATTTTAATGTTTTTGCATCATTGTTTCCCTATACTTTTACTAATTCTAAGCTATCACTCCATTCTAGGCAGTGGTCTGGGCTCTGGGCCTAGAAAAGTGGCTTAAATCCCAGGGTCGCTGGCACAGAACTGGCAATTATGGTCGTTGATCGTTGACAGACAAGCTTGTGAGAGCGACTTTAGGTTGTTAGTTGGTCCCTTGCCCATAGCATGAGAATGACTATGGCCCAAGAGATTCATAACAACTGTGGGACCTAGGGATAGACTTTCTAAGTTGTTGACTTGTCTCTTGAGGGTTTTGTTGATGATGTTGGATGACTGTGTGTGTTGTTCTATCGATTCCACTTCCTTAAGGTCATATAAGAAGTCGAATATGATCATATTAGTCTCTCGTCTCATATTTACCCAGTTGACATGGTTACTTAGGTAGATGTGGGAAGAAAATCTTACAACATTCCTTAATTTTAAAAAATTAAATTTCTTAATACTTTTTAAAATAAACAATAATTAAAAAAACCTAAATGTGATTCACCATTCTATTTAAGTTTATTTAGGTTTGAAATCAATTATTTAATTTTTAGTTTATTTTCATATAATGATAATTTTTTATACACAATTCCTTTTATAAAAATCAAATTTAAAATTTAAATAAATTTTAACATAATTTTACTAAATTTAAAACAAAAATTGATCACTCTAAATATCAAGCATTCCACACTTTTTAGATATAATTAAAGTATCATAATTAACAACAATAATATCAAGTTTTGTGCAAGAAATTTAAAGCCCTCTGAGTGGGCCATATCCAGCTTTAAAGCCTTCTGTCTAGACATAAATGGGGTATTAGGTGTTTTATTGGGATAGATATCTAAACCCTTTGGATGATAGAGTCAATGCATAATAAAGTTATGGATAAGAAGGAAAATGTGTCTGCCTAGGACAGACCCACAATGCGCTAAAAAAGGCCCAGGATCCATTCACAAACATATCAGAGTTATTAGGCCGAGCATACTCTGTTCAAGGAGACACAGGATAATGAAGTACAGGTCCATTAGCTCACTAAAAGTCTATTATCACTAAGGGTCTATTATCACAGAGTTCTTTATTTACACTCTCCTTGCAAGGGATATAAATTATTTGGGTGGTTGATTTACACTCTCTTCACAAAATATACAAAGCACTGAGGATATAAATGCTCTGTTTTATGTAACACACAGGGAGAGCCCTGTAGAACACTGTTAAAAAAAAAGGCCCAGGATCCATTCACAAACATATCAGAGTTACTAGGCCGAGCATACTCTGTTCCAGGAGACACAGGATAATGAAGTACAGGTCCATTAGCTCACTAAAAGTCTATTATCACTAAGGGTCTATTATCACAGAGTTCTTTATTTACACTCTCCTTGCAAGGGATATAAATTATTTGGGTTGTTGATTTACACTCTCTTCACAAAATATACAAAGCACTGAGGATATAAATGCTCTGTTTTATGTAACACACAGGGAGAGCCCTGTAGAACACTGTTTTAAAAATGTAAAGAGTAAAACTGGATCCCAGATCTAAGCACAGTGTATTTCTCTTACTTTACAGTAAATAAAAACTTTTTTGTTTTTTTCTGTTGAAAAAAATTCAAACACACTACTTGCCTCCTTCCACTGTATTTCCTGAATGACAGTTATGATGGATTCAATGAATTCTGCCTGTCAGAGTTTTCACCTCCGCTTCCGAGAGGCTCCAGTCCAAATCTTTCCCCAACTTTGAATGGACCAATGGCAGAGGGCGTGTGGAATTTAATTAGTCAAAATAACGACGAAATTACAGGCTTCGCCGGATAATTCGGCCAAGGCCTGTGGAATTTAATTAGTCAAAATAACTACGAATTACAGGCATGGCCGGATAATTCGGACAACCAGTCAAGCGAAGTCAGACTAGCTTGCAGTCTTTGCCCGTTTCCCTCACGCCTACGCTCTCCAAGGTCGTCTGATCATCTCCTCTGCGTCTTCTTAATGCATTTCAAGATTTCTTTTTTTCTGTAACAGAAAAGCAGAGCAAGAGAATAGTGTGTCTTTAAAGCAGAGCAAGAGAATAGTGTGTCTTTCTTACAAATTCAATGGCTGTCACACTTTGCCTTTGCCTCTTCCTCTGTTCCTCCATATCATTATGTCTCGCCTCTTACTATGACGTTTGTGCTATTTCTGAGTGTGGGAGGTTTCATTTCGGTTACCCTTTCGGGTTGAAAAACAGCGGCTGTGGTGACCCTGACTTTCAGATTCACTGTGATTACCAGGGCGGCAATCCTCTCATTAATATCGGTGGAGACGAGTATCGGATACTGGAGCCCTTTTTCTTGAGGGCTGGTATCAATAATAATTCCATGAAAATCATTGACAACAATCTGCGGAGCAGTAAATGCGATCTTTCAGGAAATTACTCCCAATTCTGGTTTCCGGCCTCTCATTTTCAGATCGCGGATACTTACACGAATATCACAGTTTGGGGAGAATGCCATGAAACCACTGAAGACTTTTTTCCATTAAGATTTGGTGAGTGTGGCAACGATTGGTATTACAATATACCAGAAAAGGGAACTCGCTGCTGTAAAACTCGTCTTCAACTGCCAATTCACAGGGAGCATCAGCAATTGAATAAGAATCAGAAGTTTCCGTGGGAGGGTTTTGAGGTAACATGGCGGGTGGACAGCAGCCGATATCAAAGCTGTGAATCTTGTCTGAACAGTAACGGGAGATGTGGTTACGGCATGCAGGAACCGACAACATTTCTTTGCTTTTGTCCCGACGGCAATACATATCCAGACAAGTGCCCTGACCATGGTGAGTTTCTTGATATGTAAAATATTCTATCTTCGCTGTGCACTCTTGAATAAGTTATGTATATTATATGTTTCCCCATCAAAAACTCTGGTTCCTTGCAGGTACTGAAGATACAGAAGATCGGAACATGTCACTGATTGCAGCAGGTATATATAATTTCTTCCTATTCTGTATCTCCAATTTAACAGCAAGGTAAATTTAAATTTTCTTTCCATTAATGGCGGTTGAAAGGCTGACAGTAATATGTTCATTCCACCGCAGGTTACTTCTTTGCAGGAGTCGCGGTAACAGCTATAGCAATAGCTGTAGTACTGTTCTTCACGTATGATGCCTGCAAGAAGAGAAACCCCCCCCGTCATCCTCAAATATCACAAGGAAATGGAAACGACGAGGCGAATCCGGCCCCTCCCTCCTCTGCAACCAAAAGTCCAATGTTTACTTCCACTGAAAATTCTTCCTCCATTGGAACTGGAGTCTAGATTTGTACATTAGACTGGCTTTAGCCAGTACAGGTCTTTGAATTGTTCTCAATCGCTTGTAGATACGATATGTGTGATCCTATAGAATTAGATAGCGGAAGCACTTAAACCCTTTGCCAATTTATTTTATATGAATGTTATTTTGGTGGGTCTTTCACAATCTTGAATATGAGCTTGAACTGGTGTTGTAGATCATACATTACATTTCACAAAAATTTTAATGTTGTTTTATATTTTAATTAAATGAGTAGACCTTTAAATTGCATATGTATTTTTTTTGGATTTGTTTATAATGTGACTTTTTGAAAGATTTTTCGGTGGGTTTTTTTGGTCAAAATCTGGCAGCAATTTATTGGAATAGCAAGTTTGATAGTTAGTTTCTGCGCAATCAAAGTCTCTAAGAAGTTTTTCAGGGCGCTGAATCCAAATATGCAATTAAAAAACCATTTTAACGGCAACAAATCAAGATTTAACCTCAATCGGAATCTCCAAAAAATTGTATTATAGACAACTCCATTTTTTTTTTTTTTTTTTTGTGAATCTTTATTCATATGTGTGGGCTTTGTGCATTATTATATATGTTGATGGTGGGTTGTAAGATTTTCAAGTTTGAAAGGACTCAATCAATCAAAAATGTTTTCCTATTTAAATAGAAATTTAAATATTGGTTTTAGATGAAAAGGATTTGGTTTTTAGTGGGTATTTGAGATAAAGTTAATAATTGTCACGTAGGGAAAATTGTTAGGGTTAAGATTGTAAGACTCGGAATATGATATTGGTATTTTTATATTATTTTTATTATTATTGGATGTGGAAATAATTATTTAATGTAGTTTTATATATTTAATAGTTTTATTATTTACTTAATTTTTATTTTTTTATAGTGTATCTTTCTTTTTATTTCAAGAATAATAATTATAATACAAATAAACTTTCTCCATATACCTATTTAACTTAATTATAAGGATTTTAATAAAAAATAATAAGAAATTAAAAATATATAAATTATTTAAATATATATATAGTATATATTATATTAATATATATTATTAATATACGTATATAAAAGGATTTCAAGTACGAGACTCGCTGCAAACACCAACAGAAAAACAAACAAACCACAAAAAAAAAAATGGGCGTGCGACGTCCAATCTATGTATATAGATATATATATATATATATAATATATTTTATTAATAATAGAATTAAAATAATCCATGATTTATATTAATAATCATTTTTTGATTTTTGGAAATTTCATATTTAATTGAGCTATAATAAGTATAATAAAATTTAATACATTCAAAAATTATATTATACTTATTACTTAAATAAATTATAAAAATTATAAAAAGGTAAAAAAAAATTTAATGTAATGAGTTTATGATGTATTAGAGTTTTAGTATAATTAAAAAATAAAGAAATGTTTATATATAGATATGTAGAATTTATGTATAATATAAGTAGTATTATAAAAAATTAACATAAATCTTTCTCAAGTTCAAATATAAAATTGTGGAAAGGGATCAAGTGTTTGGAAGTACGAACCTTTGCTAAAGTTTAACATTCAAAAAGAGGTTTGCACCTTGAGAAATTTGATTCCTCTTCATATTTAGTAAATCTAAAATTAAAATAAATTGATGCTAACTTTTACATATAAATATGTGTATATCTATGTGTATTTATATACACACATACATATATATACATGTTCCAAAATTTTATCTCAGTTAAATTCTAATTATATAAATTTTTGATACAAAATTTAATCAAAAACTTATGCCTTCACTTAAGTAGGATCCTAAACTTATTAAGATAAAGAAAATCTTCACCCTAAACTTTATAACCAATAAAGAAAAACTTTAATTTTTCTTTTTTAAATTGTTGCATAAATGATAAAACAAAATCATTCATAGATATATTTTATAATCCTAAATTATATAAACAGAAGTATATTGCATAGGATCATAGAGAATATAAGTATGCTCATTAAGCACAATGTGTTCATGCACACACACAAGTATATTAATTTTATTTATTCATTTATAAAATGACATACCAAGTCATATAATGTCATGATTAATGACACAAAAATGTCAAGGTTAATCTTTATTGTAGTTTCTAACTTAGTATGAAAGAGATGTTGTAATGAGATTTTTGCAATGAAGAAATATTGTGGAAAAGGAAGAACCCTAGAGGAATGAATGAATGGTTTTGTTTGAGTTGGGGGTCAAGAGCTAGGGTTTTCAGGTGTTTGTAGGTGTTGAACTCCATGGAAGGGCGCAAAGGAGGGAGCTCCACTCCCTCCTACAAGTAGGCAGTGGCTAGCCGAGGTAAGAAACCAATAGAGAGTGTCAGAGGTCCTTCAGGTGAAGGGATAAGGAACATGGAAGAGGAGCAAGGCTTAAACAAGCCAAGGGAGGATAACAGCAATAAAGAAAATGAGGAAGAAGACAAGGAACAAGGAGCGAAAAACAAAGCACAAAAGGGGCCATGTAAACCCAACGCTGAGGTCACACCCATAGTAGTCTTAAATTATCCTACTCTGCAGGCGCACAGGGACAACATGCGAACATATGCTATCATTTGTAAATTCATGGGATTATGGCCCACTGAAAAGGCTTTACAGACATGGATTAAATACAACTAGAAACCAAAAGGAAGCATTGACCTACATCTTGGGTCAAAGGGTTTCTTCGTTGTGGTCTTTATAAATATTGAGGATAAAGACAAGGTGGTTGAATGAGGGCCCTACTTCTGTGGAGCAGCAGGCCTCTACATGCGACTGTAGATGATGAATTTTGTCCCGGAGCGAGAAACTTTCACTTCGGTCCCGGTCTGGGTAAGACTCTACTCTCTACCTCTTGATTACTGGCAAACGAAATCGTTATCTGCCATAGGAAACAAATTTGGGCGTTTTGTCAAAGCTTTTGAGGCCACCAGAAGGGGAAAGTACACTTCCTTCGCATGAATATGTGTGGAGATGGATCTCTCTGGAGCTCTACCGGATGCGGTCATCTTGGAAGTATTTGATGAAGAATGGGTGCAAACAGTTGACTATGAACATATTCCTTTTAGAACTCGAAACTACCATGAACATGGGCACCTATTTAGAGATTGCCCTCTCAGTAAAATAGAGAACATAAGTAAAGCGACCACAATGGAAGATACTGAAGGCTTTCACAAAGTGGTACATAGAGGAAAAGGGGGAAAGAGGGGGCCAAAGCAACATCAAACAGAAGGGCAACATGCTAGTCTAAATAGGTTCCAAGTACTTGAAGAAGAAGAAGAGATAACAAAAGTAGAATAGGTAATGGAAGGAAACCCAGTGGAGAAGGAGAAAGAAGAAGATAGTGTACAAACACAGGATATTAACAAATAGAAAGAGACTATGATGAGCGATGCAGAACTGGAGATGGACCAAGAAATGACCCAGAGTGAGATGGAAATGGAGGATCATGAACTGTAGGAGATTCTTGACAGAGAACACCTAGATCTCGAAGGGTTGTTGAAACAGGGGACCATGGGTGGGGTAGACTCATTATTGCAAGAAGAGTTCAATAGAGTACAACAACTGTTCCTATGGAAAACTTAGGCTAAAGGGATGGAAAGCAAAGAAAAAATGAAAGGCAAGGAAACGAAGGTGTGAAAACTATGAAAATCACACCTAGATTAGCACCTAGAAACCCAAGAAAGAAAAGTGGCAGGAAAAAGTAGAACGAGTTATTGATGGAATGAGGAAAGCTAATGATAGATTCAGGTAAGATGAAATATCTAACTACCTACTCCTTTACGAATCTTTAATAATGAAGTTCACATCTTGGAATATCAGAGTTCTAGGTAGTAAAAGAAAACAAAGAATACTTAGTAATAGAATGAAACAAGAAGCTCCGGATATGATCTTTATCCAGGAAACCAAATGTTCCATTCAAAAAATAAAAGAAATTCACAGCAAATGGCTCAATAGATTTGAGTTTCTAGAAGTCAAAGTAGATAACATAGCAGGGGGCATACTTACTCTTTGGAACCCTCAAAATATTGGCATAATAGATGTTGACGCATATAGAAATTATTTATCAGTGGTTATTCAGTTGGTGGGAGATAGGGATACCTATCTGCTCACGAATTTTTATGGCCCTCAAAGAATGGATGATAAACTCAGGTTTCTAGATTCTCTTATGGAGCTTAGAGACAGACATATAGATGTACCATGGATCTTGTGTGGGGACATCAACATGATCAAATCACTTTCAGAGAAAAAAGGGGGAACCAGAACTTTAAGCAGAGACTCTTTAGCATTTCAAACTTTTATAGATAATATGAAGCTTGTTGATATTGACATGAGTAATGATCTCTTTACTTGCAATAATAAAAGAGGAGGGGAGTCTCAAGTAGCCTCCAAGTTAGACAGATTCATAATCTCAGAGGACCTTATGCTCACCAACAAGGAAATGATAGCGAGAATTCTCCCCTTTGGAGGTTCAGATCATTGGCCTGTTCAACGTGAGGTTCAGGGCATTGGTACCCCCAAGAACAAACCTTTCAGATTTGAGAATATCTGGCTCACCCACCAAGATTTCATCAGCAACATTGCAAAATCATGGACAGAAGATCTACATATTCAGGGTACAAGAATGTTCCAGCTACACAAAATACTAAAGCACATCAAGCTCAGACTTAAAGATTGGAATAAGAATGAATTTGGCAATATTTTTGCAGCGAAAAAGGTTGTGGAAGATAAAATGCGAGAACTCAATCGAACCCTTATCATGGATGGCTTTGATAAAGTTAGAAATGATCAAGTCACCAAACACCATCAAGATTGGGAGAATTTATGTAAACAAGAGGAAATATTTTGGAGACAGAAATTTGGAGTTCAATGGTTGAAAGAAGGGGAGTCTAACACTATATTTTTCCACAGATCAACCATAGCAAATAGATCTCATAATAGGATCTCATCGATCAAGGACGAGGGAGGTCATGTTCTTAATTCCCATGAAGATATAGAAGATGTGTTAGTTCAACACTTTCATGGGATAACATAGGAAACCATTTCAAATAGAGAGCTTTTTATCAGGGATTTAATAGGGCATATTCCTAGACTGGTTACTAGAGAGGATAATTTCAATCTTAACAGGCCAGTGACAGAAGAGGAGGTTAGTGAGGTCATCAAATAAATGCAGAATGGTAAAGCACCAGGCCCTGATGGTTTTAATGTGGATTTCTTTAAAGCTTGCTGGAATATTGTTAAACGGGATATTCTAAATGTAGTGGAAGATTCCAGGTTGAATAGAGCTCTTTGGAAGGTTCTCAATACTTCCTTAATCTCCCTGATCCCCAAACAGGGCAATTCTCAAACTCCAGACAGGTTTAGACCCATAGCCTTGTGCAATGTGGTATATAAGATAATATCCAAGGTTTTTGCTAACAGACTCAAACCAGTTCTTCCTACTCTAGTTTCTGTGGAGAAATCTGGTTATGTGGAGGGCAGACAAATTCTTAATAAAATCATTAAAGCGCATGAGGTGGTGCACTCATTGACAAGCAATAGGAAGGCTGGTATGATTATGCAATTGGACCTAGCCAAAGCTTACGATAAGTTGAATTGGACATATACCAGGAGGGTCCTTTTTGCTTTTGGGTTTGATCATAATTGGGTAAGATGGGTCATGGCCCTAATAACTTCTTCTATCTTTTCAGTTCTGGTTAATGGTTCTCCATCCAAGACTTTTACTCCTTCCAGAGGCCTAAGGCAGGGTGATCCGCTCTCTCCCTTTCTCTTCATCCTCATGATGGAAAGACTAGGTCGGTCTATCAAGCATGCGAAAGAAGTTGGTAATATCAAAGGCCTCAAACTCTCTGAGACTGGTCAAGCTTTGACCCATCAACAATTTGTTGATGATACTATGCTGCGGGGAATCCCCATGGTCAAATAAGCACTAGCGTACAAACATATCCTCGTTTGACTTTGCCATGGCTATAGTTATGGAAGTTAATCTCTCCAAATCTAAGATTTTTTTCTTTAATGCCAATATTGCTATTCAGAGAAATATCTCCAGAATTCTAGGATTTCAAAGAGATGTCCTTCCCTCCAATTATTTGGGAGTTCCTCTACCTAATAAACCTCTGCACAAGAGCATTTGGGAGCCGGTGATTAATAAGATGCAGGATAAAATCAAGAAATGGACCTTTAGATCTTTAAACTTGGCCGGTTGGTTAGTGCTTACAAAAGTTGTTCTCTAATCAATCCCCGACTTCATGTTATTAGCCCTTCCAGCTCCAAAAGGAGTTTTGCAAAATTTTAGAACCATACAAAGAGACTTTCTTTGGGGTAAGGGGGAGGAAAGAAAGAAATGGGCCTTGGTAGCCTGGGAGAAGATTTGCAAACCCAAAAAACATGGGGGTCTTGGATTGGATTATCCAGAAGCACTAAGTAAAGTTTTAGGGGCGAAATTATGGTGGTGTTGGGTAAAAGACCCAAAGGTGTAGTGGGCTAGTATCTAGAAAGAAAAATATGCCAACACTTGGCAGGATAATGATCACATAAGGATATCCGGCATCATAAAGGGCTCAAACATCTAGAATAAGGCCTGGGGGAATAGAGGATTAGTACAAAAAAACAACTTCTGGGAAATCAGAGTTTGTGATCTTGCATTATTTTGGGAGGGCAGATGGCAACAAGAACCTAAATTGTTAAGAGAGGACCTTCTGGACCTCAAGAAAGAAACAGATACCAAAGGGTTATTTAAGGTAAAATATTTTTGGGATCAAACCAATCGTGAAGGAAAATGGAGAACCTGGAAGAATATGGATCACGGGGAAGACAACCCACTGAAAGCCAAAGCAAAGGCACTTCTAACAATGTTGGAACAAAGGAAAATATTAGTGACAGGGGGCATGACCAACTTAGATGGGGCAGCAATAATGAAGGCACCTTCAATCTTAAGGAGTCAAAACGCACACTCCTTGAGCTGGATTCCAATGTACCGGACAGGGTTTGGTAGAACATATGGAAACATCAAGGATGGATGAAGATTAAACTCTTCATGTGGTTGGGTCATCATAAGGAAATTCTGACTTGGGATAACATTCAAAAGAGGGGTGTTCTGGGTCCTTCCAGATGCCAACTCTATGAAGCCCAAGAGGAAACAATGGAGCACCTTCTCAATAATTGCATTTTCACCCCTTGGTTATGGGATACTTTTTCCACTATTTTCAAGCAAACAGACAAGGACAAAGGAAGCATTATCAATACCCTAAACAATTGGAGATGCAACTTCTCTGATTATAAATTTCTTTGCTCAGCCTGGGCTTTAACGCCAAGCTTCATAATATGGATTGTCTGGAAAGAAAGGAACAACATAATCTTTAAGAATGAAAAAAATTATTCCGAACGTTTTTTGAGCAAATCTTAAGACAACTTAAGGAGATGGTAAGTACCATACTGCGAACTGCCCCTAAGAATCCACCTTCAGAAGCTGAAACCCAGATACTTCTTAAGTTGGGTATGCAGGGGCTTATTCCACAAGGACTGGACAGGAAGGTATTGAAACTGGATACTAAGCAGGATTATTGGCATCCTCCCCCTCAGGGTTTTCTGAAATACAACATTTATGGGGCTTCCAAAGATAACCCAGGTATTGCTGGCTTTGGAGGGGTGTTAAGGGATGAAAACGGATGTCTACTTTTCATTTTCCATTGGCATTTGGGAAGAGCCACTAACAATATGGCAGAATTAATGGTTCTTGAGCAATGTTTAGAATTCCTGAAGCAGGATAATCTCTAGAATTTTATTGTCGAGGTTGATTCGGAGTTAATCATAAATGCGGTCAAGAGAATCAGTTGTGGCATGGAGCCGAAAAAAGTCTCAAAACAATGGAGGTTGCTCCAAGTCTTTCAAAGGATTCAGCTTCATCTTCGTTCCTTACGTAATGTGAGGTTTAACCATGTGCAAAGGATAACAAATAAATTGGCAGACATCCTGGCCAATCAAGGTGTGCTCTGTACCACAAGCAGGGTCGCGATGAATTGGCCTGAGGTGCCTCAGAATAGGTTAAAGGCACAATGTCATGGCCATGTGGATGAGGACATAATGGTGTTTAGAAACAAAGACACAGAGGTGGGGTCTAGTTGATTTGGATTCTTTATGAAGTGTTTTTTTTAAGTAAGAACATTCTGGGGATGCAGGTCACTGTCGGCCTCCTCAACCCTCGACAGTATGAACACAAAATTTTCAAGTGGAAGTTGCTGAGCAGACACCATTCTTCGGATGGTCAGCCGGACAAATGGATTTTCATATTACACTGGTTCATGTGCCCACGGAGATGGAATGACGCATGGGGCTAGAATTTTCGGCTCTCCCAGAAGCCTTAAAACCCCTGTTTCCTTTTTGTGGTAGGAATACCACTCGCGGGGTGGTTTATTGTCCATCTCATGCCCTTCAAGTTGGAAGTGGTTTTGAGGAGTTGGGAGCGATTTCGCTCACAAAGCAACACGTGGCATAGGAAGGGGAAGGAATATCGCTGTCATCGCGCAGTAATTATCGGTGCGTTAGGCTCGTGCGATATGCTCCTCGGTTGACGGATCTATGGTCAGGAACAAGCGAGCATGTTGGTGGGTCCAGGATGGTTATTGCGTGGTTAATCGTCAGGCTACTAGGCATTGTGTTATTATCCTCTACCTTTGGATCTAGTGAGGAGAATCAACGATTAAGGAAAATGGTGTTGATCCGAGGGAAGAATATCTTTCGGGCTTATTTCACGCCATGGTAGGAATTTGTGGATTTCATGTGCTCTACATGCTTGAGGGTTATCCCCCCATTCGGACCCGAAATCCTTTTAGTTCGGTCCCTAATTCCTCTTCAGGTCCGATACTAAATTTAAATTGTTTAATGGTTTCCGGCCCGATTTAAGCCTTGTCCGTCTAATCTCAGAGGGGAGATTTAACGGTCACGGCTTTGTCTGTTTATCATGGATATTGTAGTTTTTATGAGGGAACATGGCTCAGTGTTTAAGCCTTTAGCTTGGTGCCCTCGGCTATTAGCAGATAGTTTTTTCTTTGGCCCACAGTTCCTTTGGGACTGTTGTATTTTATGTAAGATGTTTTTATATTTAATGAAATAGAAAGTACGGCTCTTGCTTCAGCAAAAAAAGAAAGAGATGTTGTAATGTTATGTAAATATTTTAATGCATTCAAATTACATTAAAAATAAAACTTAGAAATAAAATTATTATTTATTACTTATTAATTGTTATGAGGGAGACTGGGAAAGAGAGAGAGGAGATGGAGTTTGCCTAGCACATTAGGGTTTTGCCCACCGGTGAGTATTCTCTATGCACTAACTGTGGCCTTGTGCTTGAAATACATAATAATGAGGGTATCTTATGGATAAAAGGGAAGGAGCTCAACACCCACAAGGCAATGGATGGTAACCCACAAGACAATGGATGGTAGCCATCCATGGTGATGTTTGTAGATCTATCATTTACCTGCAACAAAGTGGCCATGATTTTGGCATTCAATCGATGGTTCATACTCGTGGACTATTTCTTTCTATGATGGGGATCCTTTGTCAAGGAATTATGATCGAACGAGGGTCTTCCAGACAGTATTAGCGGCAACCGCATCGAAATATTGGGGAGGCAGTGGAGGGAACACCGACCAAGGGTAATCTTTGACTATTCCTCTTCTTTTGGTTATTCCTTTGCTTTGAGCTCATGATGCTACTTAGCCCTGACGGAATTAAAGGTTATGGTGGAGCAGTCGCCTAATGTAACACGTCACTTGGTTTTACAAGGAGACCTCCCCCACCTGCTCAGATTTGAAAGGGATGGTCAAAAGATAGATTTGTTATAGAAGGATTTCAACATCTTCATAAAAAATTTAAACGACAAGTCTTGTCTTTTCTAGATCACGCACCTAGATCCACGGATAAATTTGAAGCAACACATAGAGAAGAGGATGGTTATTTCTACAAACATTCAATTTCTTTTTTTAGAAGGAAAGTTGCTTTAGGATTGTTCTGTGATGAAGGATTATTATATTTCAAGAAAATATACCATAATATTGAATGTGACGTTGTGTGGTGGTGCCCCAGGATCCATAAACCCAAGTGGCTCTATCTCCTACAAGGACATGGTGTAAGGAAAGGGCCCCAATCTAGTGAATCTGCCCCTGTACAAACCATGGCCCTAAATTATAGAAAAAATGGAACAAGCTCCTACCATGGAGGTTAACCTATCAACGATAAACCACCTTTTCTTTTCTCTCCAATCTATGGTTGTGATTTGTAAGTTCAACAATTTTTGGCCTAGATCTGATCCTTTACACTAGTGGGTCTTTTCAACCGGGACCCTAAATTGTGATATTTACTTATGTTATAAGGGTTTCTTTATTGTTTAATTCAATACTCAAGAAAAGAAAGAGAAAGTATTGAATGAGGGGCCCTAGTTTTTGGGAAGAGATGAGCTCCTCATTAACCCTTGGTTCCCATATTTTGATTCCACAAAAATGGTGGTCTCAATAATATTGATATGGGTGAGGCAAAAAAAATATCCCCCTTCCTTTCTGGCACCATAAGGTTCTACAGGAAATTGGGAACACCCTGGGATCATTTAAAAATATGGACCTTGAGAGATCTGAGTAAGGTATGTTTACCTTCAACATAATCTGTGTAGCAATTGACCTCAACAAAGGTCTACTTGATCGTATACAGTATAAACATAAAAACATTTAGTAGAACCAATTTTTGGATTATGAAAATACAACATTCTGATGCTGAATAGGTTATTAGACAAGATACTTGTGGAATACATTCTCGCAAGAAAAAAACATCCCAAAAAAGAAAAAAGGGAAGGCTCACAAAACAAAAGGATGGCAACCTTTTGTTCCCTACCTCGTATAAGAAGAAGAAGAAGAAGAAACCAAGGAGTATCATCCAAACCAAGTAGATGAGGATGCTATAGTCTAGAGCAATAGTCTAACCTGTATGCATAATGGAACTGAATCAACAAATATTCGTCCACCAGATTAGTAGAGAAATGAGACACGTTAATAAATCATGTTGGGGGGCACACAAAGAGAGCTCATGCTTCTAAGATCTAAGTTCCAAAAAAATATCTCCCATCAATGACATCAAGTAGAAAATTGAAAATGGTTCCAGTTGATCCCAACTGAGGGGGATGGTAGAAGGTCCAGAAAGAGAAAGGAAGAAAGAGAAGTTAAGTGATTATTATCACACTTAACCTCATAACCCCTTATGTGTTCTTTTTTTTATTTGCACATGACGCAAGAGGCTTATCTTACAAAGTTCACTTAGCATCTACAAAATGTAATTTTGTTCCTTCTAAAAGAATAATAAAGGATCAAAATTACATTTTTTTTCCTTAGAAAATAATTATTAATAGTTATTAGCAATTAAACCAACCTAAATCCATCTTAACTCCAGATTTATCAAGCACTGAAAGGGATCATATCTCTCGAGATGCAAACCTTTCCTCAACTTTTGCACTCAAAAAAGATTTTTACACCTTGAGACATTTGATCCCTCTCAGTGCTTGATAGATCTACAGAGAAGATGGAACTAGGTTAGTTAAATCCAATTTGAGGGTTGTAGAAAGCTCATTCCCCTTAGGAAAGAATATATAGCATGGGTGTGTTATGCATTTTCACAACATCAACCAAGTTTTTCAAAATTTCAAAATTAAAAATTTCAAAATTAAAAATAGTTAGAAAAGTTATTTAGTTTGGGATGCTATGTGTGGGATCATTATGGAGCTTAGAGGGGAAATTAAGGTCTATTATGTTTAGGATCTTGGCATTGTTTGTAGTAATGAAGTAGAAGGTGTGAGGAATCATCATGCATTTTGAAGTGACAATTGAATTCTATTATGTTTGAGGTCTTGGTATTGTTTCGAACAATGAGGTAGAAGATTATGCTCTATGGCATGGAGTTAAGGTGACCATAGGAAATAACAAACAATTGATTATAGTGATAGAAGATTCCAAAAAACTTGTAAATCGTATAGCACAAAACCTTGAGTCGTCAAACTACCCCATAGCTTCAATTCATGATCATATCAAGTAGGAAGTGTGTTTCTTCTCCTCTATTAATTTCTACCATGTCTTTCTTTAAATAACCAAGAAATAAACCAATGCGAAAGCTATGGTTCAAGTTTAAAAATTAAGGAATTTGTCGTTAATGGCACACTAAGGCAACAATCCATCCCCTAACTTAATGATTAATGATATGACTTATTTAATGGCCTTAAATAATCAAATGGCATGTTATATGGAAAGCTACATTAAATTCATTAATTATCACATGGAATGCATTCTGAATCCCATTAATCATACAATATGTATTATAAATGGATGGGGGTCCATTAGCCACATGCTTTGACATTAACCTTAACCACTTATCTCTAATTGGTGCTCACCTTTGACTCATTATGGAGAATGGTATTTCTTGTTAGGTAATATTTAATGGATTGATAAGACTCCCAACAAGGTAATTATAGTTCTTTATTTTCATTTCTTGTTTCAATATTTTCTTGGTGTTGGGGATCTCGTAAGGGATCCAACCCCTTAGTTGAATCCTAGATTATAGAGCCATCGAAGATTCCATACCTACACCAACTATGGAATTCAATAGATAAACCGATTGGTACCTCTTAAACTTCAGTAGTAATTGAGTGCTAAGGATTTGCAAAGAGCGTTGTCATAATAGGAAGAGTGCAACAACATATTTCCTATATTAAATAAATTTTTTATATAGGTTACCAGATGGAATACATAGAGCTTCAAGAAATATACCGTGCATTTGGAGGTCATGAAAAGGATGTCCACTGTAATAGGTCATCAATTCTAAAGCTTATCTCAGAAAACCATGAATTGGAATGCTAAATTACCACACAAGTGGTAGAAATTATGGGGCTTTTTTTTAATATGAAGAACAAATTGGTTGTAGTGGAATTTAAGTGTAGCCCCCTTTGGAATTTGGCTCTAAATTTTTCCCAACGGGGATTATCCTATAGCCTCTAATTGAAGGATAACAACCAACCCATCCATAGGATAGTTCAAACGAGAAGCAATTACTAATCAATTGATGAATACATGGAAACTATGAACTATAAAACCTAACCAACAAGCCTAGTTCTAGAGGATGCTACAAGTCATTTCACTCTGTGTTATTTTTTCATGTTTTTCAAAATTTTTAGAATATCAAACAAATATTAGAGGGTTTATAGTATAGAGGAACAATAGGTAGTTTTGTATAAGAAAAAACCTAAATGCAAGACCCATCGCAACAAAGAGGACTTTTGCGTTGTATGGCATATGTGCTTACACCACGCATGATTATCTAGGCTCTAGAGTTTGCTCTAGTAAATTACATGTTTATTGATTTGTTTATATACATAACAATATTGTTTCACATATTAAATTAATTCGCTAAAATTGTTCTGATCTTCAAGATCACTAACATGCCCTATATGCAATAATTTTGTAGGTCTTGTAACAAAACAGTATCGTGGATGTAAGTTTTGTGGACCTTCTCTGAAGGCTAGGTGGTCCAACCACCTATGAAAGCTATTGTATGACTGATCCAAGGTATTCCTCCCAGAAGAACACCCTTACAAAAGAGCAAAATCTACTTTCAAATAAACCAGAGAGAACCCAAAGGCCTACAATAGTGACAATAGTTGAATTGTTTAGAGGATATGAGATAGAGAAGGAGAAGGATATTACATAAATGTTTGATTCAAATGGGGATCCTATGTCTGCTGATCCATAATTCTCTGACACCTATGTTGAGAAATTGTGGCCCATTGGGATGAGAAGGAAACCTATATTTTATGAGCTCCCATATTGGGAGCATATTAAGATTTTCCACTTATTAGATCCCCTTCATATATTTAAAAATGTTTCATCTTATTTATGGAGGTATATATCATCAAAAAAAAGTGACACATTGTTATTAGGAGAGATCTCATTTCTTTAAAAACTAAAAAGAAACATTGGCCAGGACAAGAAAGTAGAGGAGAGGTTGGCCCCTCTTGGTCTTTCAAAGAAGGTGATGTCCCATGGATTTTAAAGAAAGATGATATTTATTTGGAAAAGGAATTTAAAACGGATGTGGAGGTGTCTTATTTATCTGAGTCTTCACTATGGAACTACTTCACTATGGAAGATCATTTGTTGATGTTTAAATCACATGACCATTTGAACCCTCTAAGAGTACGGATGTCAAAACATGAATTTATTAGTTGTTATTATTTTTATGCTATGGGATAAAATATAATAATTTTTTTCATGTGTTTACTTTGCAGTGTCATTATCCCTTGCTCGTGTGTGGGTGTGTGAACCATGAATTCCTCTGAGGGCTATGAAGTGCCATAGCTAAATTATTTGTATTTGTATGTTGGATCACATTAAAGGAGATTCATATGGATAAAATTCCATAGTGTCTTCAACAGATCGCTAAGATTGTTTATATGTTTGAGAAGGAAGTGTCGAGCAATTTCATGGACTTGCGGTTCATCTTCTAATTCACCTAGTCGATGAGGTTGAATTAGTACGTGTGGTTTATTGTTGTTGGATGTTCTTCTTAGAGAGGTACATGAAGAAATTGGAAGGTTTTGTTCGAAAAAGGGAAAAACTTGAGGGGTCTATGGCAAACGGGTACATATCGTATGAGTCTTTCTATTATGTTAGTCATTACATCAAGAAACCAACATCATCCCAGGTGTGGTAATTTGGGATGATGAAAGGGATGAAGAAAAAAGATAAGGGGATATTCTCCATACAAATGGAAAAAGGCGCTTGATAAAGTGTAAGTCACTTGTCATTTTTCAAATTTCTACATAGTAACTATTCACACTGAAATTCATAATGTATATTTTGATCCCATATGTACTATATATGTCAGTTTGATTTCATCAACGAATTCACAAATTGAAGCCATCGACAAACTCATTCATTACAATTTGGAAGCGATACAACTGTGGGTCGCATTGTATGAAGAGAAGAGGAGGAAATGGGATAATGATAAGAAATAATTGAGACGATTGAATGGTAGAATCATTCCTTATCCTAATCATTTAGAAGAAAATATGCTAATGATATGCCCCAATAGTTGGTTTGTTGACCAAGTCAGAGAGAAATATGATGCATTTATACATTACCCGTTGAAGATGATGCACTAAACATAGGGATTGGGTACGACAACTCGATATTAATCTCTTTTTGTACATGTTTAACTTTATAATCCACCTTTGAATTGTAACATCCATATTTTATATTTTAGATATGTCCAGGTTATTAAACACATGACACTGTGATTTTTTCACTTTCTAATAATGCATTTGTTCCCATCTATGAGGGCATATCGACATTGTTTTCGCACAGAGCATGTCGATGATGGATGCATGATACAAGACTATGGAGTGGAAGTTGAGTTTAACCAATCTAGTCATGCTAGCCACGTGATCAAAACCTATTACAAGGGATTTTAGGCTACGTTGGAAAGCTACAAGAGATCATTGAAGTGGAATTCTCTTCATTCCAATGTGTTATTTTTAGGTGCAAGTGGTGGGACACCTTTCATTGGAATAATGTAAAGGAAGATCGTGGTAGTGGACTGATATGTATCAACTCTAGAAAGATGTGGCATGAAGCTAGGGAGGCTTATGTTTTCCCCAAACATTGCAACTAGGTTTTTTTTTACCCAGATGTATTAGATAGGGATTGGTGATTCGTATTAAGACATGACCCTAGATCAAAACATATTTTTGAGAAAAATAGTGTTAATATGCCAAGCAAGAAGATGATCAGTGTGATGACAATGAAGAGTGATATATACTTATGTTATTTCATCATTTATATGATTGTTGTATGCTTTTGTTTTCTTTATTTCACTAATTATATTGTTTTTTATTCATCTTGTTGGCATTTAATATAATGGTAAGATTCACAAACTTTTTTACACATTTTTTTTTCCAATGGAAACACTTTTACACTTAAAACTAAGTATATCCAATTGTGTAATTTATTATTTAAAAATTAATATTTTAACACATTTGTTTAATTCTATGTTTGTGATAAGTTTGATTTGGATTTTGTGATAACTTGGTTTTCAACTTAGTTTTTTGTTAGTTTACATACTTTTATCATTTCTTTTGGAAATTATATTTAAGTTATGCCCATAGTGTTGACTAAAACCATAATTAAGGAATTAATTTACAAATTTGATAGCAATCAACTTATGAAATAATGAAAAAAATAACAAATATAGGAAGATTTGCATACATAAAATTTGAGGGCCAATAGAATGCTTATGATTGGAGATCATAACTTTTTATAATAACAATTTTTAGAGTAGAAGAGTCTATCCAAAAAGAGTAAATAGTACAATGAAAAATAACATTTATTCGTATGTATTTGTTTTTGAAAAAGAATTTAGTTAGAATTAATATGTATGAACTATCTATACAATAAAAAACCCAAAGGGATTATGAACCCAAAGTAATAATATTAAACCCAATGGACAAATATTATAAACCCAAGATATATAAACCATAGGATAATATTATAAACAGTAAAATAAACATGGTTCATGATGGTTGATTGTCATATTAAGACAATCCTTGTCGTATGATGCAAGAGCATCAAGGCCAATTTTCATTTTAATGATGTAAATAAAGGGGGTGTGACATTTTTATTATTTTATTGTTAGATAAATTATATAAGTGAGGATTTTGTAAATATTCTTGTATTAATTAAAAGGATATGAGAGAAATATATTAGGAGCCAAATTTGGGATTAGGAATACTATGTATGGGACTTTGTTGAGTCCACACCTAAAATATAGATGTAGTTGAGGATTGGGTGGAGAGACTTTTGGAGTGAATTAAATGCATTATTTGTGTATAAATATGAGTGGTTTTTGTGAGGAAAAGAGACTTGAATAGTGAGAGTGATTGAGAGTAGGTTTTGAACAGCCAAGGCTGTAAGCCTCTGGCAAATTGTAAGGGCCATGAACATTGAATACTTGGCAGGAAGAAAAGGTTGTAAGTATTTTCATTGCTAATGTGGAAGTGTTTTCAGAATTTTGTGTTTAATTCATTAAGTAATGTGTATTTCTGTATATTGACTTTGAGTTTGTCAAGGCGCACTCCCTTTGGTGAAATCAAATTAAACTGTTGTGATGAGGTACCAGAATTTGGACTGGTAATGATGGATCGGCTTAGTGATGGTATGGGATGCGAATGTATGGTACGTTGACTGAAATGAATAGCATCGAAGAGTTGTGTTTCACATGTGAGATGGAACATTTTTTGAGTGGTTTTTGTGAGGAAAAGAGACTTGAATAGTGAGAGTGATTGAGAGTAGGTTTTGAACAGCCAAGGCTGTAAGCCTCTGGCAAATTGTAAGGGCCATGAACATTGAATACTTGGCAGGAAGAAAAGGTTGTAAGTATTTTCATTGTTAATGTGGAAGTGTTTTCAGAATTTTGTGTTTAATTCATTAAGTAATGTGTATTTCTATATATCGACTTTGAATTCGTCAAGGTGCACTCCCTTTGGTGAAATCAAATTAAACTGTTGTGATGAGGTACCAGAATTTGGACTGGTAATGATGGATCGGCTTAGTGATGGTATGGGATGCGAATGTATGGTACGTTGACTGAAATGAATAGCATCGAAGAGTTGTGTTTCACATGTGAGATGGAACATTTTTTTTTAACTGTTTTGAAACAGGAACAATGTTCAAATTAGAACGTAAGGCATTGGGTGAATCGATGTGTGCAAGCAGAGGAGATTCAATTGTCAATATTTACAAAACCAGTTCAGAATCATTGAGAGTTTCAATATGGTGAGTGAAATTGGGTTTTTTTATGGAGACAATGCTTAAATTATAATTGTGAAATTGGTAAATCGATCACCATGAATCGATTTCATGAAAGAAGAATTCCTGTATATGGAATTGGTCAAACACTGGTTGACAGAGGATGTTGTTCCTTTGAAATTATATATGCCATGTAAAGGTTTCTTTCTTGAACGCCTTTAACCGCATATGAAAGTTCTGAACATTGTCATTCGAATGTATGATCTGCAAAATTCTGGGAGGTACAGAGTTCGAAGAGCAGGAAGTGTAATCGCCCATGATGAAATATTGTGTTTCAGCACCTCGGTAAGTTGATGGAATCATGGTGGTGTAATTTAAAGGTGAAGAAGAAATATAATTACGCGCTGCAGTTGATACATGACAGGTCAGTATGAATATGCGTTGAAATCCATTTATGAGGTCAATTGAGATCGATTAAATCGATCCATATCTGCTGGGTATAACAATAGAGAATATGTACCTATGTTAAATCAAACGCCTTAATCCACTCTTTGATTATGATTTTCATACGTTTAACTCTCTGTGAAAGGTTCAATGAAGCCTGGTCTTTATTGAGGGGTGTAAGTGCTTCACGGCATGTGATTGCTGCGTATAAATTGTGCAAAGAGACTCTGTTTCTTTTAATCAATACAAATTGATGTGAACCATACATTTGTTTGAATCAATATCTGAAAATCGATTCAGATCTTCAAGGCAAAGGTTCGAATTATGAGCAGAATTCAATTCAAAATTGAATTCAACAGAATCTGATTGAACGTGACCAGTACAAGAATGTATGGCTGTAGGTGGTGGTATTACATTGATAATTAGAGCTTTGAATGGTAAAAACGAATGGTATTGGTTTTTTTCGAATAGTTGATTTAAAATCCTAAGATGAGTATTTCATAGATTTTATAATCATTGTTAAGTGATAAAGCTCCAGCATGAGATTTTAAATTTTGGGCTGATTGGTTTTGATAGCCATGAGTTAAAAGATAGCTTCCGCAATGGGAATGTTGAAATTGCCTAGCTTGAGTGTTATTTGAGGCAGTCCTTGAAGATGCATTTTGTATATGCACAGTTTATGAAGATTCTAGGTTTGCAGGGGTAGCCTTGCATCATTTTTGGTATGAAAGCTTGGCTCTGTTGAAATTGAAAAGGTGTTTGTTTTCTTAATGAAGACAGAAGGTTTTGCTGAAAACTAAAGTGTGTTTCTTTGGATGTATGATAAATGATTGAAAGGAAGATCATATTTTTGAATTTGATATGCAAACTACACAAATGCAGTGAACAGGATGGCAGAAGTGAATGGAGACAAGATCATGCAAGATCTTAAAGGTGAGATGATTTTCTGATTTGAAATTTATGATTGAAGTTTATGGTTGCAGACAAGATGATGGCAGTGAACCTGAGATTAGTTGAAGCTGGATAAGGAGGACAGTTGCAGTGTCCTGAAGAGGAAGTGAGTTGAAGAGATAGCCTAGAGAGAGCATAGGAGTGCTCAAGAGGTTCCAAAGGTAGTGAACTAGTACTTACCAAAAGACTGAGTGAGGAGAGCTTGGTGAGGTAAGGGGCAGCAAGAGAGATTGTTGTCGTAGAGGCTAGTGCAACTCATGGTGAGTGAGAAACTCATGGAGAAGATGATCATGGAGGATTAGAGAAGAGGTTCAGAGGAATGCCACAGAGGTGAGATGACTGATGAGGTCCGAGAAAGAGAGATTTCAGTGATAAAGGTACAATTGCAGGTACTGGAAGAATGGTTGCAAGAGCAGGAAAACCAGAATAGAAAATGGAACTTTCCACTGAAGGGAAAGAGAGTGATTTGGCGACAATTGCAGGTGAAGTTGAGGCAAAGTGTGATTGCCTTATTGAAGAAAGGACTTAGAGTTCTTGAGCCAGAGTTGGAATTTGAAAATTCCACATGCAGATTTGTTCAAAGGGAAGTGTTGGAGGGAGCAGTCAAGACTAGAAAGTCTTGTAGTTCTAAAACTAATGAGTTGTGTATGTTTGCAGGTACATTATAGGGAGATGAGCAAGCTTTAGAGTTTGTTCAAGAAGATTTGAATCTGAACACTGTTCAGATCGATGCCGAGATAGCAAGATCTCAGGAGGAAATGAAGACAGAGGAGTCTAATCGAAATATTGGTGAAGAAAGAGAAGGACCAGCTGATGATTGGTCAAGAGCTGGTGAAGGTATGGAAAATTATGTGAAGTATTGCAAGAGGAAGTTCGAGCAGATGATAGATGTACAGTTGAGATGTATGCAACTCAGAGCAGTTGAGTTGGAAGAGGAGGTTTCCATTAATGAAATGGAGGAGGAGATCATTGATGATTTCTTGAGTTATTGGGTAGATCTAGATCAGCTGGATAATGTGAACTCTTATGTTTGTATAACTGACAATTGTGAAATGATTACAGGTGTTGAGGATGATGCGCAATCTTGTGAAGCTGTCACAAGCATGGAAAAGAATCTTTCAGGAGATAAGTACTTTGAAGAAGAAAGCAGTGATGCTTTTGCTATTACAACACAGGAAGTTTTTGTGAATAAAGAAAAGGATCAGCTTGAGGAGCTGGTATATGAACCAACAGTGGAAACTATTGAAACTTGTAGTTTTCAAACTGACAAGCTGTGTATGAATGCAGGGATGATACATGATGATGATCAATTTGTTATAAATGCTGATAATGACAAATTGTTTTTATTAAGTGATGGACAGATAACTGAGTTTATTGCAGGAGTTGAGAATCAGAATTATGTTCTGATAACAGATGATGAGATGGTGACAATAGAGAGCTTGGCTTGTGAAAGTATTGAAGATTGCACAAAAAGTTTCTCAAAGGGGATGATAGGTTTATGGCATGAGCTAAGTGTTCTAGAGCAGAGACTAGAAGTACATAAGATAAGTGTTCAAAATATAAAGACAGAGATGAATGAAAATAAAGAGGTTCATTTTTATGAACCAAAACACAGAGGCATTCTCGGAGAAGATGATGCTGAGGAGAGACTAAGTGATAGTCTCAAGAATGATTGGGATCAGCATACTGAAACACTGGCAATGGGAAGTAAGGCATTGAGGCCTTATGATTTTTATCTTAACAAGTGTTTTGTGAATGCAGGTATTGGTATTGAAGAACATTTGACTCAGTTGAGCAGTCAAATGAAGGGAGAAGAATTTTTCTGTTCCAGAAGACAAGAGGGCATGGATGATTGGGTGGAAGTCAGAATAGAAACAAGCATAGAAGAAAGAAGTCAACAAGTGACAGTACAGATAGAGAGAGTAAAAACTGAGAAAGCCGTCTTAGCTCAGCAGATAGTAAGAAATCAACAGTCGGGAGATTTATTGGACCAAGAGATTGAAAGCATGAGAAGACTGATGATGAAAGTATCCTGGAAGAGGCCAACAATAGTAAAACAAAGGAGAAGCAACAAAAGAAAGACAACAGAAGATTGTGAAAGCCTAGTCAGTGGGGCGATGTAGCATAAAGTGGGAAAACCTGGAGAAGAACAAAAAAGAGAAGCAACGACAAGTGGAAAGTTGCAGCACAAAATATGGGATCCAAGCATACACAGATCCGAACACATGATCAGGCGATCATGTTAAATTTCAACCTTTGGATTCTAATGGAGGAGCATCAAGGCCAATTTTCATTTTAATGATGTAAATAAACGGGGTGTGACATTTTTATTATTTTATTGTTAGATAAATTATATAAGTGAGGATTTTGTAAATATTCTTGTATTAATTAAAAGGATATGAGAGAAATAGATTAGGAGCCAAATTTGGGATTAGGAATACTATGTATGGGACTTTGTTGAGTCCACACCTAAAATATAGAAGTAGTTGAGGATTGGGTGGAGAGACTTTTGGAGTGAATTAAATGCATTATTTGTGTATAAATAATAGTGGTTTTTGTGAGGAAAAGAGACTTGAATAGTGAGAGTGATTGAGAGTAGGTTTTGAACAGCCAAGGCTGTAAGCCTCTGGCAAATTGTAAGGGCCATGAACGTTGAATACTTGGTAGGAAGAAAAGGTTGTAAGTATTTTCATTGTTAATGTGGAAGTGTTTTCAAAATTTTGTGTTTAATTCATTGAGTAATGTGTATTTCTGTATATCGAATTCGAATTCGTCAAGGTGCACTCCCTTTGGTGAAATCAAATTAAACTGTTGTGATGAGGTACCAGAATTTGGACTGGTAATGATGGATCGGCTTAGTGATGGTATGGGATGCGAATGTATGGTACGTTGACTGAAATAAATAGCATCGAAGAGTTGTGTTTCACATGTGAGATGGAACGTTTTTTTTTAACAGTTTTGAAACAGGAACAACGTTCAAATTAGAATGTAAGGCATTGGGTGAATCGATGTGTGCAAGCAGAGGAGATTCAATTGTCAATATTTACAAAACCGGTTCAGAATCATTGAGAGTTTCAATATGGTGAGTGAAATTGGGTTTTTTTTATGGAGACAACGCTTAAATTATAATTGTGAAATTGGTAAATCGATCACCATGAATCGATTTCATGAAAGAAGAATTCCTGTATATGGAATTAGTCAAACACTGGTTGACAGAGGATGTTGTTCCTTTGAAATTATATATGCCATGTAAAGGTTTCTGTCTTGAACGCCTTTAACCACATCTGAAAGTTCTGAACGTTGTCATTCGAATGTATGATCTGCAAAATTCTGGGAGGTACAGAGTTCGAAGAGCAGGAAGTGTAATCGCCCATGACAAAATATTGTGTTTCAGCACCTCTGCAAGTTGATGGAATCATGGTGGTGTAATTTAAAGGTGAAGAAGAAATATAATTATGCACTGCAGTTGATACATGACAGGTCAGTATGAATATGCGTTGAAATCCATTTATGAGGTTAATTGAGATCGATTAAATCGATCCATATCTGCTGGGTATAACAACAAAGAATATGTACCTATGTTAAATCAAATGCCTTAATCCACTCTTTGATTATGATTTTCATACTTTTAACTCTCTGTGAAAGGTTCGATGAAGCCTGGTCTTTATTGAGGGGCGTAAGTGCTTCACAGCATGTGATTGCTGCGTATAAACTGTGCAAAGAGACTCTGTTTATTTTAATCAATACAAATTGATGTGAACCATACATTTGTTTGAATCAATATCTCAAAATCGATTCAGATCTTCAAGGCAAAGGTTCGAATTATGAGCGGAATTCAATTCAAAATTGAATTCAATAGAATCTGATTGAACGAGACCAGTAAAAGAATGTATGGCTGTAGGCAATGGTATTACATTGATAATTGGAGCTTTGAATGGTAAAAACGAATGGTATTGGTTTTTTTCGAATAGTTGATTTAAAATCCTAAGATGAGTATTTCATAGATTTTATAATCATTGTTAAGTGATAAAGCTCCAGCATGAGATTTTAAATTTTGGGCTGATTGGTTTTGATAGCCATGAGTTAAAAGATATCTTCCGCAATGGGAATGTTGAAATTTCCTAGCTTGAGTGTTATTTGCAGCAGTCCTTGAAGATGCATTTTGTATATGCACAGTTTATGAAGATTCTGGGTTTGCAGGGGTAGCCCTGCGTCATCATAATGTGGGATTGGAGCATTGTTGACCATGGTTTATTTTCATATCAATACAATCTTTGCAACAATGCGATGTTCAACCATGGTTGACCATGATTGACCATTCCTTACCATGTTTGATTTTATAAAACATGGTTCATCATGATTGACCATTGCCGCCCATGGTTGACCATGATTGTCCATGATTAACCATCATCATTGATCACGATCAAAGAGACTTTAATCAATATTGATCATGGTTGATGAAATTCAACCATGATTAATCATGGTTGACCATTGTTGACCATGGTTGATCATTCTTGAACATGGTTGACCATAAATACATTGACCATGGTCGACCAGATTCAAGCATGATTAACCATCATTGATCATGGTTCATCATAGAGACATTGATTAACCAGTATGCCCATGGTTGAACATGGTTTAGTATGTTTGAGTGGATTCAACCATAGTTGAACATATTCAATTTTATTAATTTATTAATAATGTTTATTAATTTATTAAGTAGTATAATAATTATATTTATTTAAGGTCATTTATTATAATAAATTATATTATACTAATAACATGTTAATATTAATTAATTTATATATTAATCTAACTGTTAAATTAATTTTCAATATTCAGTATTTTCAATTATAAATTATTATATTAAAGTTTGTGTATTAATGTTTAAAATTATTATTACCGTAATAATAAAAATATTTTATCTATTTATAATAGTATTAATAATTATTGTTTATTTTAATAAATTTCTACTTTTATAATATTTATATTTCATATTATAAATCCAAGGGAATAATAAACTCAAGGGATTGATATTATAAACCCAGGGAGCAATAAATCCAAGGGATTAATAGTAAAACCTCAAGGGATTATGAACCCAAGGAAATAATATTAAACCCAATAAACTAATATTATAAACCCAAGGCATATGAACCCTAAGATAAATATTGTAAACACTAAAATAAACATGGTTGACCACAGTTGTGTTGGAAATGTTATCACTACTAGCGAGGGATGAATCAGTATTGACTATGTTTTCTTAACTTTTGTATTCTTTTCAATTTACTGAAACAAACTCATAGATTATGCCAATAGTATATTAACGAGTAAATCAAACAAATATCATGATAATCATATGCAAAACCATAACAATCACATGCATAAGCCAAAGCCAATACCATCAATATCATCAAGCTTCACACTCTACCATGTTGACATTAATGTCAACCTCACCACACCATCAATGTAGCCTCCAACACCATGCTACTAGGGTGACATCAATGCCAACCAAGCAACTCACCACAACATCAATGCCAATAATCTCCCCCTTTGGCATTGATATCAACCCAAAATGGTTCAACCAAGAACATCCTCATGGAAGACTAAACACCTCATTTTCTCCCCCTTTGACATCAATGGAAAAGGGAAGAACTCAACCGAATAGTCATGGCTAAAATCACTACTCCCCCTGGACATAAGTTGTGTCTTAATCAACAATCATAACCATCCACATAGTGTGAGCAACAACATAAAATAACACTTTGCAATAGCAGTGGCAACAACAAAGTCTCTCTCTCTCTCTCTCTCGAAGCAGTAGCAACATGCTCTCTAGAATCATCAGCAATAACATAACATGAGCAGCAACACTCACTCCATAGTCATCACCATAACAACAACAACAAACAACAATGACTCTAAGTAGCAGAAATGTTCTTTGACCAATACACATCTAGTGGAAAACATAGCAGCACCAAACATGTTCCCTCAAGCAACAACACATCATAAGCAACAACAACACTTTACACAACAGCTCCAACTATATCAACCTCACTGTCCTCCAAGCCAACATCAACAAAATGTGCTGAAAATAATGACAAACCATATCTGATCAGTAGCAAAAACATCGGACATGCTCTCCTTGAGCATCATCATCATCTTGCAACTAATGCCTCTTAATAGTAGCAATATATATTGATCTCATAGAAACACCAACCAAGCTCCCTTAATCAGCAACACCTCATGAATGAAGAAAAGAGAAAGGAATAAGCATGTTCCCCCTGTCAAACTCAACATATGAAGGAAGCCAATATAACAATGAAGGAATCACTCCCCCTGAACCAAAACATCATGCTAATGTAGCAACAGTAAATACAAGCTCCCCCTAAATACAATAAAAGGGGTTGCAAAAACATCTCATGGACCATTGAATGTGAAATATGCTCCTAGTGACTCTTTTTCATATGCAATAGGTTGGTCCTCATATATTAATGTTTTAACAAGCTTGGCCCAATGATGATGAATAAGATACAAGGAATGATTCAAGGTTGAATGAATGATAATACAAGACTTTACAAAGCCTCTAGCTAGATTAAATATGGCTCCTCTCTCATGACCCAAACATGACTCATAAGAAGGACGTGACAATACATGGCTACTCAAGGACTCCAAAAGCACATAAAAGACTAAAATACATGATTGTCGGATAGCCCAAACATGGTTGTAAATACCCTTATCACATACACACTCTTGAAATGACCCATCACTCTCGCTCTTTACTCTTTTTAAAAATATGCCTAACTCAAATACAACTCCACCAATGCTTTCTAGGCATCAAGGCTACCATTGTACAATGAGAGACGTGAGAAACCAATCTCATTCCAATCTTTCACCAACACTTCTAATGGAGATAAATTGAACCATACATATGTCATGAATGCGAGAATATCATCAATAATCCTGGAAATCTTCAACATTTCAGTCATATGTCAAGGGAGTAGAAAAACACATGCATAATATGCCATGAAATCTCTTGGAAGCAACAATCATATAAATCCCTCTTTCTTGCAACAGTAACAATATATGAAACCGTAGGTAGATAATAAGAACAATATAGCTGCAACTCGTTATCTCTTTGACCATCATCAATAGAAGCTAGCAGCAACATGAACTAACATGAGGATAAAGTAGTGACATAGCATCATCATAACAACTTTCATAGCTAAATTTGATATGTAGCATAAGATCAATGTTCAACAACAACATAAATAATAATCCATTAAGCAAAAAATGATGCATATCATAGCATAAAATGTAGCAGTAATAAATTCAGTAGCACCAACCAAAATCATCCATGTCATGAGAATATTAGCAGCATCACTCTCAATCAAGGAAAGGATCAATATCAAAGAAACAACATGAGCATGGTAAATAACACTCTTTCCATCTACAACACTAGGCAACATAACAACATCAGTAATAGCAGTAGACTTCAATAATTAGCTCCATGAATACCATTTATACTCTCCAAATAATATGTCTTTAATGAGGCTCAATCATCAACAAAGACAGATGGATCACTACTATAACAACTTTTTCAATCAAATCAAAAATCTCAGATCCATACAATAACATATGGATCAACCATCGTGCATCATGGAAGAATCAATAGAAATCTGATCTAAGCATAGATGGAAATAACATAATCAATGGCTATGAACCAAGACAAGTATGAGGCATTAGGCATGATCATTATAACCATATAAACCATGAAGGGTAGAAAATTAGTAGATAGATATGAAAATATAATCTTTTGTAGATATTCTAATGCACATCCTATTTGTCAATTGTCATCAAGGGAACTTTCACTGGATAAATGTGACATCTACCTTCTCATCATGACAACATTTTTATAAAAGAAAAATATGCATGATAATATCACCTATCTCTTGAGCATGCATTAAAGATTCAACAAACTGTTGCAATCAACAATACCAAAACAAATTTCAAACCTCAACTATGGCTGCATTATCTAGGATTCTCTTCCAAAACCAGAATGATGCCATATGCTCCCCCTGAGACCATGATAGACTCTGTTTTTTATGGGAGTCACTTGCTGCTCCTTTTTCCTCCATATCTGGTTGGTTCTATTTTTTACATGCACTGCATTGAGGGATCTCTTTCTTTTCTAGTGTGGTTGGTCAGTGAGTGGTTGCTACGTCCACAGGAAAATCTGGGCTAATCCCCCTCGGCCTACTGGCAAGACACAACCCCAAGGGCTTCGGGCAGAATCGACCCTATGACCTCCTAATGGCGAGGCACAGTTTTTGACCAACTGAGCTAACCCTTGGGGCTCATTGAGGGATCTCTTGTTCGATATCCTTTGAGTAATAATTTCCTTTTGAGTGAATCCCTCTTAGCATGTAGGAAATTTGCAGTCTTTGGCCTCATGGCCGTGTTGTCACACATGCAACACCTTATATGCCCAAGAAATAATGGAAAAACTTTGAGATTCCTCTTCTTCACATAGTTCCTGCAATCAAAAGCCTTATGCCCAAAATTATTACATGAAAAGCAATATCTGTGAAATGAGTTGTTATACCTTTCTATGGAAGATTTTGCTTGATGTGTCCTTTTATCAAACTACTTCTGCTGCATGCTTCTACAGTTTGCAGCAATATGCCCATGTTTCTGATAATTGAAGCATCTCATTGATCATGAGGAAGTATATTATCTATTCAGCACAGCTTTTGTCTCCTTCGGCTTCTGGTTTTGTTGATGTGTTTCTTCATTGTTTTTCTTACTTCTCGAAACATCTTTTGTTGCTAGTATTTTATAACTTGCGACTTAACTTGTTTCTTCTTTGTGCATGAAAGAATATGGAGGCTTTTGATTAGACAATGATTGAATGGATTTCCCTTTCAAATTATTTCTCAATGTAGCAATTTCTGCTTCCAGAATTTGATATTTCTTTTTCCCTTCTTCAATTTTACCTGCTTCATCCAATTTGGTTTTTAATTTAATGATCTCTTCTTTGTAAACACATTCTTTCTCATCAAGTATTTGCAACAAGTTATGCTGGTTTTTATTTTCAGCCTTGAGCTTTCTAATTTATGCTTCTAGGGTATCAAAATTGCAAGGCTCTTCATCTTCTAAATCGTATTTCTCTGCAAAAGGATTATTACCACTTTTCTCCAAAGCATCAATCTAAACTAAAACATCATTGTCTTCTAAATCATAAAACTCAAGTAGATCATCATCACTACAAGAAAATGTATTGTCAGCCATAAAATGATTGCAACATTTACCTTCACCATTTCTTACCAACAAGAAGAGGGGTTCTTCCGAATTTGAAATCTTCTTTACTTGTTTTTTTCTCTTCCATTTCTGAGTATGTTTCTTCTTATTCTTCGCCATGGCCCATGATCTTCTCTCAAGTGATCAAGCTTCACCAAGAGAACCCCACTCTGATACCAATTGTTGTAAATGTGCTCACTACCGGGAGGGGGGTGAATCAGTAGTGACTGTGTTTTCTTAACTTTTGTATTATTTTCAATTTACTGAAACAAAATCACACATTATGCAATTAGTATATTAACCAACAAATCGAACAAATATGATGATCATCATATGCAAAACTATAACAATCACATGCACAAGCCAAAGCCAATATCATCAAGCTTCACAATCTACCATGTGGACATCAATGTCAACCTCACCACACCATCAATGTAGCCTCTAACACCATGCTACTAGGTTGACATCAATGCCAACCAAGAAACTAATCACAACATCAATGCCAACAGGTTGATTTTCATATTGAGACAAACTTTGTCACAATGCGACGTTCAACCATGGATGACCATTATTGACCATGCTTGACCATGCTTGATTTTATAATACATGGTTGACCATGTTTGATTTTATAATACATGGTTGACCACATTTGATTTTATAATACATGGTTGACCATGCTTGACTGTGGTTGATCATGGTTGACCATGATTAACCATGGTTGGCCATCATCTTTGATCATGATCAAAGAGACTTTAACCAAGGTTTATTGGTTGATGAAATTCAACCATGGTTGACTATTGTTGACCATGGTTAACTATGGTTGATGATATAGACATTGACCATGGCTAACCATATTCAATCATGATTAACCATCGTTGATCATGGTTCATCGTAGAAATATTGATTAACCATTATGACCATGGTTGATGATGGTGGAGCATGCTTGACCATGGAAGATCATCGTTGAACATCATTGATCATGCGAGACAATGGTTGACATCGGTTGACCATGGTTGAACATGGTTAAGAATGTTTGACTGGATTCAACCATAGTTGACCATATTCAATTTTATGAATTTATTAAGTAGTACTGATTAATTAATTAATTAATTAATAATTGATTTCAATTCATTTATTTATAATAATTAATATTAATACTAATAAGAAATTAATTTCATGAGAGCTTTGGTGAGGGGTTGACACATGGAAAGGAATAATGAAAATATTGGAATAAAGAAAATAATTGTTTTGCATGAGGTGTCAAATGTCGCTATAGAAACCTTGTATTAAAAAAAAGAACAAGTTATGAGAAAGAGATGGTTTTTTGAGCACCCTATTGTTGGATGATATTCCTAGTGACAAAATGTATTTTGAGTGACTATTGAGATATGTAGGAAGTTTGTGAAAATGGAGGTCTTGTGAGTAGGAACCTTTTGAACTTGAGAACTCTTCTCCAATTACTAGTGTCCCCAACTTCTGTACATTCCCACTGTAGCTTATGGGTTTTCAGGGAGAAGAGTACCCAAGGAGCAGGTAGGGAGGTTCATAGGGTGATTCAAGCATATTCTTCATTATCACTCAAACAAATGAACTCAGGTTACATCAAGCATACAATGCCACTCAATATTGACTTTATCTAGTGGAGGGTACAATAAAATTTCCAATTTATATCCATTAAATTTTATATGTATTTGATGCAAGCAATTACTACATTGACCTAGGAATGTTATGTGTGAACTTATGTTAAATTCATTGGTGTGTTATATTTATTTAGGTTTATTTATTCATTGAAAATAGATGCTACATTGAACAAAGAGTGTTAGGGGTGAAACTAATGTTAACTTGAATGATATATTATGTTAATAATTGTTAAATTATCAAAATATATAATGTTATTGTTATAATGCTAACATTGTTATATCAATATGATCTAATTTTACCTATAAAATTGATGCTACTTTGATATAATATTTTTTGAAATTATAATATGGTATTGGTGGTATGTGCCCAGCCATGAGAGTAACCATTTTATTTATATTTAACTCTTTGTTATGTAAATTTCATTTCAATCATAATGTGTCATTAAAACAACATATTGATATACTTTTATATGTGAATATAACATCTACCATTAAAAAATTACGTAAATTCTCATTCCAATCACAATGTATGATAAAGAAATGTGTTGATGTAGTTTTCAATGGTAATAGAACCTATGTCATTCAAACTCTATACATTACACTCTTACACTTTAGTGGAGGTCTTAATTTATGACCCAGTAGTGTTAGGAGAGACCTTGAGTGAGCTTACAATTCCGTTGGATTTGTGTTTATAGTGATTCCATGAGATTGTCATCCTTCTGGGATGTCGAATCATAATTAGCCTCGTTGAGGGTTTGATATACATCAACATCAATATTGGTAAATAAACACAATAATTGTAATATAAAGATTTGGTTGATTTGTTAATTCACTTGATTCTTAATTCTATCAACAAGTGGTCTGATATGATATGGTATTCGTTATCAAATATGCTCATAAAATTATAAAATCTATATTGTATATTGGCCTTGTCATCGCATATTGATATTTATTCTTTCCTCATATCATAGGTGAGATTCAGCCTATTACGAGTGACTGTATAAAATGCACAGGCAGGACCAACCTATATTGAATTGAAGTCAAGCGTTTATGTGGTGACATTTCATGAAACCCCTGCAACCAATCAATATTAGAGAACATTGCAATCTTTAATGATTAGATTGTTAAGTAGTACTCTTTGATTACTGGAAGTAATGTCTTGGGGTACCGTGACCAGGTGAGACACGAGTTGGGCATATCTCTTGTAAATTTGAAACCCCTCTGAGCAATGACTGATGATTCACTGATCAGGTGCCTGGACTAATAAACTCATCATACATAACAGTTGTGATTAGTGAAGGAAAAATGAAATATTATGCTTTCCACACCTAACCTTTATGCTGCTTCATGAAATCTCTTCTCACATCTTCAATGTAATGATTTCCTACATAGGGTGGAATACGAATACGAATATTAGTGGCACAAAGTTATTGATAGGGTTTGGAGAGATTTCACTTTCCTTATATCTTATCTCCAGTCAAACTGTAGTTACTGTCATAGACAATAGACAACTATAAGTAGATCTCTCACTGCATTTTTGTTTCATAACCAGAGTAAATTCACATAGTTCTCTCTCTGGTAACGTGGGACTCTGAATATAATCTACAACATGAAGTTGATAATATCATCCATCTCCATATATACATTCAGTAAACTATAGTCTCGGGCCTTCAGAGGACATGATACAAGAAATCTAACCATAATCCATGTCAGTACATTAGATGCTAGTGCATGCATTTGTTTATTGATTGTGTATACCTTCATTACTATAATACCATACCTGTGAATAGATACAAACCAATGCATTGAACCAATTAGCCATCGATTGGCACACCTATCCATCATGACAGATGAAGCACAAACACGACAAATTCAGAGCAGTAGAGAATCAGAGCAACATGTAAACATGTCTTTTGATTTAATTTATTTTTTTAATTTGACTCTTCGTGCTCAGATCACCACAATCATTGATGCTTTGTATACTTCCTTCACATTTAATTGCGCCCGTCAATTTAAAAAAAATACAAAGTCAACATGGTTTCATCCATTGAGGGTAAAAATAGAAATGCCCTCGGTAAACAAGTATATCAAGGTAATTTATTCATTTATAAAATGACATATCTAGTAATATGATGCCATGACTAGTGATACAAAAATGTCATATATAAACAAAGGTTGCCCTTAAATAAATCCAAATCATGGGTTGTGGAAAGCTTCTGCCCCTTAGACAAGAAGGTTTAAACATGGTTGTGTTATGCATTTTCATGACATCAATCGAGTTATTTTAAATTTAAAAATAATTAGAAAAGTTTTTTTTTAACAAAAGTGAGTACTCTTTTCATTAAATTTGTGTTTGTTCATGACAAATACCCAGATAATTTATATTGCAGATGTAGCTTTGGGCGTCAAAATTGACACTTACAAACTATTTAACTGTTGGCTCCTTCATTTTTTAATTATATTTTGGGAAGCAAGTTTGCAGAGAAGTAGCGAAGAAAATAATGGATAGATCTACCGGAAGTATACCACCAGAAAAAATAAAGCGGCATATAAGTAACTTATGTTGAGAATCACACAACAATGAAAGAATGGAAGTGCAATTGCAAATGAAAGAAACACAGGCTCAATTTTGAAAAGATCAAGAAGGATAGGGACAAAGGCACTATATTTCATCAAAGTGAACCTGATCAAAGACGGGATCAAGAAACCTGTGTGAAGACTAGATCAAGCGAGCGATTCTATAAAAGAAGTCACAAATGGGAAAATCAGGCTGCTAGAGTTAGAGCTAGTATTCAGGTCGTTGTTATTGGTCTACATGCTTAGAGTTTGTAAACAACGTAGAATCATGAGTCTTTTCTCTCTGAACTATGTCGTTTCGATGTAATGTAATTTGATCCGAAGATATGATATTGCACAGTACTGTGCGGATCTTTATTGTAATGATTTCCTGAATAATAAAGAAGGATTTGCAAGAATAATATATGTCATATGATTTAATGAATGTGTGACCCCATTAAAAATTATAAGTATGGATGTGTGATTATTTATCATTTAATCTATGAATGGTAAATCTGTAAATAGATCTATTTGTGTTGGTTAGTAATATGTTTAAAATTAGTAAACAATGAAATGGTAATTTATGTTTTTGTCGCTCATCTAAATTCCTCTTATGATTCTTTGTTCTAGGCATGCCTCAGGTGAGAAGCTCCTTTTCTCCCATGGGAGTGAAAATGTACATAATAAACTAGGGTTTGATGGTACCTTTGTTGGAAACCTCGGGTAGAAGCTTGGGTCTACAATGTTCCAAAATTTTCGCCAACAAATGGTTCTATTTTCGAGACCCTAAAATTTCAGAAGGGATCTAGATCATGGAAGATAGAATTCGTGGTGGAGATATTCAGGATTGGCGGCATGAGAAGATTGATCATTTTTTCCTGCAATTGGCTCAACTAAGATAGAAGAGTCTGGACTAGGTCAAAGAAGAATTTTTGTATGCTAAACCTACTTGTGACCAATACAATATCTTTTGGTGCAAGTTCCTTGAAGAACATAATTGGTTGAGGCGACTACAAGTTAAAGCAGGAGTTGTAAGTCGCCTTACGCTCCATAAACACTAGTCTACATTTGATTTGACTAAGCTTCACCGATTATATATAGATATAAAAAGGGCTATTGACTTATGGGTGAATGCAACATTAGAAGGCTATATTATTGAGTTTGTAGTTGAAAAACATTAGTCCTTTTCTAAAGCAAACACAATATTTAAGTATGGGTTGCGAGGAAGATTGTTTAAAGAGATCCCACTTCGGATCAAAGTTTTGATGGTTAAAAAAAATCTGCTACCATTCCAAGAAGATCAAATGGCTGCTTAAAACCCTTAGTGTTGGGGATCGTATCCAAGGGGATGAGTGTTGTGCAATTGTGGAAAATGAGCGGTTATTGTGATGGATCATGAAGAGTTGTGTAAGGCATGAATTTTACAGCGTTTCAGAGGGTACATATAGCTTATGAGTGGAGAGAAAGAGAGTTGTAGGAGATTAGTCTTAGAAGAAGGGAATTATAGAGGATAGGAGAAGCAGTGACGATTTCAACATTATGAAGGAATATAATGGGTATTCAATAGTTGTGAGGAAAAGGAGAGAGTGAAGGATATCCTTCTAGGAAAATAGGAGGCGCAGGCAGAAGTGTTACGATGAGATTGAATGGGACAGATAGTCCTCACTCAACATCATGAGGATTTCATATGCTCGAGCCAATTGTACAGCTGATTATGATGTTTGATGATCATACTCTAGTAGATGATGATATGCACATTATGACGAGGCAATTATTCTTTGAAGGCAACTCAGTCCTTGCTAGTAGCAGTTCACAACATAGTGGTACAAGTCCTCCTCTCCATAACCTTCCCTTGGTATTGTATCAAAATCCTGATCATTTCTTTTCTAAGTTGAGTAAGACTCTAAAATTTCAACAAGTACATTTTAGATATAGTACCAATAGTTCTAGTGTTAGAAGTAGCTTTAGCAATGGTTTTCAGTCAATTTAAACCAGTTCTTCTCAGTTGGGTTCCAAGGGAATTCTAATAGTTTAGCCTAGGCAAATAACGATGGCTGGAAATATGGCCAAATCACTTACCTGGTACTCAAAGTTATTAGGATGAGGTGGTGAATATGTTAAAAAACATCGATATCTGTGTAAGGCTATTTAATGGAGGCTAGATAGACTCCCAATGTCACTAAACTCATTGAGTTCTAGACTACTTTACGAGATCGGGCGCTACAATGGTTCATTAAGTGGATTAATATGAATTCTAATGCCACCGTGGATATATTTAAATGAAAATTTCTTCAATAATTTAAGTTGCCTTAGTCTAATCAACAAGGTTTGGAAGAATTATTGGACATCAGACAGAGGGAGGGAGAATCTACTTGGTAGTGCACACAGAGATTCAAATATGTTATTAGTAAACTATCTTATCCCATTAGACCTCGTCATCGGAGGGATTATTTCATTAAGGCTTTGTTACCATGACTAAGATTATGCTGCCATAGTAGAATATTGTTACACTACAAGATAATTTAGAGCAGGTGATGCAGATTGAACAAATGGCGGGATACCCTTAGGATTATAAATTGGGAACTTCTTCTATTGATCCTATTATTATAGGGCTTCAAAATCAAACTTCCAAGCCAACTAAAAAATTGAAGGACCTTTCTCCTACACGACCCGTGAGACCTCATGATTGGTGCATGCACTATCAAGTTAAAGGGCATCATGTTACATAATGCCTGTAGCTCAGGGGTTTGGGACCGTCTAGCATGCCTGTGGGACCTCCTCCAGCGTCGCCACATAGTGCTAGGGTTGTGAAAATTTCTTCATCAATTCCTTTTCAAGGACGTACACAATATTAGGCTTTCATGAATCACCAAGGTATGTCTATGAACAAGTTTTGCGAAATTCAAAAGTCTTTTGGTCTTTCCTCTTATTGTTCTACTAGTGTATACATGAAAGCATTGTGACAAGAGATATATGCAGTAAAAACTAGTCATGACAACATCATATTAGTTGGAAAGATTAGTTGGGTGGTTCAGGTCAAAGCCTGGGCTCATTTATTCTAGAGGACTAATCAGCTTGGTCATCTATAGTTGGAGATACTCTACTATGCTTCTCAAAGCCTTGACCTCATCCTCTAAGTGTGTGATTCGTTGGCTTTATTTTTCCATAGTATCCAAATTTTCACATTCTAATCCACTCAGTTGATGTAACATTACCTACAAGTCATATATCTTTGCTTTCAATATATTGCAATCCTTGTTGCATTTCTCACAAACATAGGGGGATGAGGATACAGAATCAGGAGAGCTCCCCTAAAAGGTGAAATTTTTAAAGTTGATTTTCACCACCCAACTTGAATGCGCTTGTCATTGACCTCATAGACAATATGCCATGATGGAGGATGCACGTCGAGGATTAGAGGCAGTAATGTGAGAGGAAAGAATGAGAGCTTTAATAAATCATGAGGTGTTCTCTAGTCCTCTAAACAAGATTGCATCCACCTTAATTCTGCTCACATAGCATAAGGTAATCTTCTGACCATCCCCTAAGATGAACACATTGAAATGGGGGCATGACAGAGAACAGGATAGAGGGTCTTCCTAGGTTGAGGCGCTCCAACATTCTCCATAGGAAAAATTATAGAACAGCCCACTCTTGCGAACCCAAGACTAGGATTTTCTTTAACCAGTGGATTGAAGAAAATTAATCGACCCCTAGCTAATTTATGCACTTTACCTCTCAAATGATGCATGAAAAGCTGAATTATGGTACTTGAGCCACCAAGATCCCGAGATGCCTCGATCATTAGCCTGTTGATTGAAAGGACTCCTTCTGTGTTCGACTTGGTCATCAAATAGTTAAGAAATTTAATCCTTACTGGTGGGAGTAAATGTAGCTCATTGGTTAAGGGAATTTGTAGCAAAAACATTGGATGTTACCTAATATGATCCTTGGTCTGGGAGGAAGACAATAAGTTCAACATGCTTGCATGCATTTCGGCCCAGTCAAATGCCATGTTTATCCAGTGGATGACTCCTAGCATCATCATGACAAGAAGGGTTCATTAGGGGAGTTTTGAGGTCTAAAATGGGCCTCCTAAGGAAATTATAAAATAATAGTGGAAATAATAAAATAAGATTAGATTACATCATCAAATTTTAGAGGGAAAAAAGAAAAAAACTATTTTTTCAACTAGTATTTTCAACTTATCTCCCTATGGGTTTACTCAAATTTCAAGCGGAAACACTCATTGGATGTATAATTTGGTTCCTCATCCAAGGAGTACCCATGTTGTGTACTTTCGATGGACCATGCTACACGAAAAATGAGAAATACATGAAAAACGTGATTACAATCGCGTTTTTTCATGTATTTTTCATTTTTTGTTTAGTAGGGTCCATCAAAAGTATGTAACATGGGTACTCCTTGGATGAGGAATTAAATTTTGCATCCAACGAGTACTCCCGCTCAAAATTTGAGTAAATCCTTAGGGAGATAAATTTAAAATAAGAGTTGAAAAAGTAGTTTTATTATTTTATTATTTTTTAATCTTTTTATTTTTTTACTCCAAAAATGGTGAATCATCCCCCATGGTTGACATCATCATCTTGAATCCTATTGGTTCTTATAAATTTTATTTTGGTTGTACATTTTTCTTAGGAGACCCATTTTAGACCTCAAAAATCCCCTAATGGATCATGTAATGAAGGAACGTGGTACAATGCATGTTATCTCAGGGATTATGATGCAGAGAGATGATGGCACATGAGGGGATTAAAAGGGGATTAGGAGGGGCAGTATTAGGATTCCATTTAGGTTTGGGACTTAAATAGGGAGTATAAATAATGCTCATACTCATAGTTACCATTAGGGGATAATGGAATAACCTTCAACTCCATTAATTTATGTTTTTCCTTCGTTCATCTTCCAAGCTTTATTGACCATTAGATCAGCCTTCAAACTAATGTTCCTTAGAATATGAAAGGGATACGTATTATAAAATGAGAGAAGGATAACTTTGACTCATTGGAGCATCAAACTTAGCATATTGTCCTTAGTAATTGATCTTGTTCTCAAATTCCAGATGACAAGAAAGGAATCTCCCATTATTAAAATGTCTCTAACTCCTGGCTACCAGGTTAAAAGAAGTCTCAAGTAGAGACCATACACATCAACCTAATTGTTGGATTTCTTTCCTAATCCCCAAGCATAATTGTTGACTATTATTCCTTTGGGATAATAGAGAATCCCTCCCCCTCCTCCCACCCCTAGTTAGAAAATTTATTATCCTTGTTGTAAGGAGTAGATATTGGATTGGGTGTTTTGGTCAAACCCATATTAGTTTAACATTGCAGATTAAAATTTATTATTTTTTAACAATAATTTTATCTATTTATCTTCAACATGGTTGGATATGAATTTTCACTTCTTATTGCTCATTGTCTCGATTGACAAACCCAAACGTACAAGGATCCCGTCACTAGTGTGGTCTTGGGATGATAGCAGGTTATGGGCTCTGCATATGGAGGGTTTAAATATGAGCGCATTTTCAGTTAGTTTTTTTTAATATTTCACCAAAATTTCTTAACCCTATGGTAATTTTTTAAAAATCTTGAGTGCCCTCCTAAAGGAGAAGTGTGCAATTCCATAAGAATATTTTTTTTGAGTTGGGAATTCTTACCTAGGTATAAGCAATATTTATACCATAACGAATCATTTTTCCAGTTAAATGTATCATATGTACTGTGATCTTGTTGTAACTTTTGAATGAATGCCCACACTTCTTCATCATTCCTCTATTCATCCCTTGCTTTATTTATCCCATCTTCTTGGATAATAGAAATGGTGCAAAATAATGCTTCCACATCCTCATCCTTTCTTGAGAGTGCATTTGCCACAACATTTTGCTTCCCTTTTTTGTAGATGATTTCAAAGTCATAACCCAACATCTTCGTGACCCATTTTTGCTACTTCTGAAGATAATCTTTGTTCTAAAAAGTATTTAAGACTATCATGATCCATTTTTACCTTGGAATGTCTTCCCATTAGCTAAGGTCGTCATTTCTTAAGTGCATGTAGTATTGCCAACATTTCCTTCTCATAAATATCTTTGTGTAAATACTTTCCTTTGATTGGATGAATTTCAAAAGCAATGGGTCTTTCTTCTTGCATTAAAACAACACCAATTCCATTTCCTGAGGCATAACATTCCACAATAAAGGTTTTTGTGAAGTTCGGCATAGCTAAGACTAGTGCTTGGCACATTTCCTCTTTCAGATGTTCAAAGGCCTTCGTTGCTTCTGGAGTCCATGAAAATGCATCTTTCTTCAATAATGTTTTTAGAGGTGCTGCTATTCTCCCATAATTCTTAACAAACTTGCGATAATACCCTTTCAACCCGAGAAATCCTCATAGATGCTTTATGGATGTGGGATTTTTCATTCCTTAATGCTATAATTTTTCTAGGGTCTATCTTAACACCTTCATGAGATACAATCTGACCCAGATATTCCACCTCTTGTACTCCAAGAAAACATTTGGATATTTTTGCATATAATTGTTGCTCCTCCAATAGTTTGAGCATCATGTCAACATGTTGAACATGATCCTTCCAAGACTTGCTATAGATTAGTATATCATCAAAAAATACTAACATAAATTTTCTAAGGGTGGGTTTGAAAATGGAATTCATCGAACCTTGAAATGTAGAAGGTGCATTAGTAAGGCCAAAAGGCATGACCAAAAATTCATAGTGACCCTCATGAGTTCTAAATGTTGTTTTCGGAATGTATTCAGTCTTCATTCTGATTTGATGATATCTTGAACGAAGATCCAACTTGGTGAAGTAAATTGATGCATGTAATTCATCCAATAATTCATCAATGATAGGAATGGGAAATTTATCTTTAATAGTGAGCTTGTTGAGCTCCCTATAATACAGACACATGAGCCATTACCCATCCTTCTTATGCACCAATACTACTGGAGCAGAGAAAGAACTTTGACTAAGTTGAATTATACTAGCCTCTAGCATTTTTGCAACCATACGTTCAATTTCACTCTTTTTGGCATAGGGATATCTGTAAAGCATGATGTTTGGAGGAACACTTCCTGGAATCAA